>BGPT01001515.1:17253-42224 GCA_003297045.1 Symbiodinium sp. clade C Y103
CCGTTCACCTGGAGTTGAGGTCCACTGTTGTGGCTTCAAAAGATCCCAGTTCACCAAACCTGGGCAACCCTTCACAATCTCGGGCTGTTCCTCCGGCACGATGTCCTTGAGCTGGACTTTGAGATACCTTCCTCGATCATTGAGTGAGGCACTCTGTTGAAACCATTCTCCTGGGAGTGGAGCACCAATGGGGCAAATCCCCAAATTTTGTGGTGGCCCTTCCAACAGACTGGCCATAGAGCTTCTTCCCGATCGGGTAGTAGGGCATGATTGAGATGCCTCTTCATTGGTAGCTCCCCCCAGTGTAGGCCTTGGTGGTGTCTTTGGTCGTCTTGATCTCAGTTCCTCTGCTGGAACTCTTCTTGGGGTCACATGCTGTCCCCCTTGATGCCCAGTGGACGCAGTTCCGTCTTCCCTCAAGGGAGCCCGGCAGCGATGCACTGGCTTGGCCTGATTGGCCTCACAAGTCGTTGGACTTCCATCTGAGGCCAGCATCTCGTCCGTTCTCACCATAGAGCTCGGTTGAGACGTCGTCATTCTTGATCTCGACCGGTAGCTCTTCTAGATATCCCGATGGCTCTGGCCATGGTGCCACCTGGTTGGTAGCGGAGCTCCCCCCTTCGTAGGTCTCTGAGTTGACCCTCATAGTTCTCACCGCCCTTGATGATGGGGCATCTTCACCGACCAATGCTTCGACTCCGGTCGACCCAAAGCCCATTCTTCCTCTCGAAGTTTCGGACAGTGTGCTCACCTGATGCACTTCCACCTCCATCATTCGCTCCACAATCAGTTGAGCAACCCTGTCACCCTTCCGGACCCAAAACTCTCTCTCGGATTGGTTGTGGACTAAGACTTTGATCTCCCCACGAAAATCCCGATCTATTACTCCAGCACTCACTTCGATGCCCATCTTGGCGAGACTTGATCGGGAGGCCAATCTCCCATAGGTCCCACGAGGCAGTTCCACTGCCAATCCAGTCTTGACGAGCAAGTACTCTCCGNGCCAATCTCCCATAGGTCCCACGAGGCAGTTCCACTGCCAATCCAGTCTTGACGAGCAAGTACTCTCCGGAGCCGATGCGATAATTCTCACTGGAGCTCGCAGATCAAGTCCAGCAGATCCCGAAGTTCCACGAGTTGGCAAAACCGCCGACTCATTCAAAAGTTTCACCTTCAGTTCCTCACGTGGGTAAATCAAAGCACGAAGTCGAGGAAGTCCAAACCTCGTCACCAGATCTCCAATGATGAGGATCCCAATCACCATCATAGTGAGGATCAATCCCAAACCAGAGTCTTCCTCCCCTGTCGAGAGCTCCTCAGTAGCTTCCGCCGGTGTCAACATCAAAGACGATGCTGCTACAAGCAGCCCGATCCCCTCTCTCAAGTTTTGGATTTGAGGCCGCTGTCCTCCACTTCCTTCGACTTGAAGAGCACTGATTTTGATGGTCTCTGGGATGTCAGTGGAGAGATTAAGAGCCTCCACAAACTTCTTCAAGGGAGTCCCCAGGAGCTGTTTGGTCATTCCATCAGCAACGAGAACCTTCCCAGACTGGTGTTCTAAGGTGGTCTCCCCCCTTTCTATCGCCTCATGCAACCCCTGAGCTCTGATTCGAAGATGACGTGTTCTCCAGCCCCCGGTCGTCCCCAATGCTATGCTGATGCCAGCTGTTGAGTCCGAGAACATCCTCCCCTCAGCCGGTGTCTCATCCTCCCCTCAGCCGGTGTCTCCTGCAGCATGTCGACAATGGATTTGATGCATCTCAGAGCAGTGAGTCCCTCCAGCATAGCCATCAGCTCTGCTTCTGCCGTTGACAAGGTCACAAAGCTCTGACGTCCTGTGTACCAGAAGACTGGTGATCCATCGGATATCCCACCACCCCAGTGACACTCCTCATCTCCGATGATGCATAGGACGCATCACTGTAGACTTCCACAAGTCCTGGATGTCTCGTTCGACTTTGGGTGCCATCCACACCGAAGTCACCATCTTGATGCGGGCCATACTCCAATGCCAGCCCTGGACAGGTTCGAAGATAGGCTCTCACCTCCTTCCCGATGTTGATGACTCCTCGAGGTCGCCGGGTCGCTGTGACATCAAATTGACAGCAAATGCGACATCAGGTCGCGTCCTCCCAGCTATCCATAGGAGTTCCCCGGTTTGTTTCTGAGCTTCTCTCACCATGGACGGATCCACATTGGATTCCTCTTCGGGCACTTTGATATTGGAAAGTCCAGCACCTCGTTCAGCTGGGTATTTTTCGAGGAGGTTCTGCACAAAGGACTCCTGGTGGATGCGGAATGTGGATTCATGTCGTTCCAGCTCCATTCCAAGAAACCTCACTGGAGGACCTTCTGAAGTCACCCACTCCGGCCTTCCAATCTCCCATTCCTTCTCCACTCTTTCACNCATGTCGTTCCAGCTCCATTCCAAGAAACCTCACTGGAGGACCTTCTGAAGTCACCCACTCCGGCCTTCCAATCTCCCATTCCTTCTCCACTCTTTCACAGAATCCCTTGAGGACCTTTTCCTCTCCAACTGCCAAGACATCATCCACATAGGTCACGAAGTAGCCAACAGTTTTGTGGGTGGCGGCAGATCGGTCTCCCAGAATGACTGGGCTCCCGCAGCCAGCAACTCCCCCCGGGGTGGCGGCAGATCGGTCTCCCAGATGTTCTGGGCTCCCGCAGCCTGCAACTTCCCCGCTGACCTGGATGATTCTCCAAATGTCTTGGTCCCCAGTTTTCTGAACTTCATACTTGANCTCCCAGATGTTCTGGGCTCCCGCAGCCTGCAACTTCCCCGCTGACCTGGATGATTCTCCAAATGTCTTGGTCCCCAGTTTTCTGAACTTCATACTTGACCCCCTCCAATTCCCATTGGAAGCCCGAAACCTTCTCATTTCGAAATTGGGTCCATTCCTTCGGACTCGTAGTAAGTCCATAAAGTGCTCGATCAACAAGCCACAGTGACCCTTGATCCACTATGCTAGCCAGCACAAAAATGTGCGGGGGTTGGACCACCACAATCTCCCGTGAGTGATCTCTGGGTGCTCTCAGAAATGCGGTCTTGACGTCCAAGGTCACGGCGGACCATCTTTCCAGAGCTCCCTTTTTGAGCAAGCACCTCACTTCTGTGGCTCCTGTGCCTCCAGCATATGTGTCGGTCAAGGCTCTCTGGCTCATATAGTTTCCGCAGGCACATGCCCTGCACTTCCGTTTTCCACTTCCGGCCTTTCTCGAAAAGATGGCCTTTCCAGGGNCTGGCTCATATAGTTTCCGCAGGCACATGCCCTGCACTTCCGTTTTCCACTTCCGGCCTTTCTCGAAAAGATGGCCTTTCCAGGGATGCGCTCAAACAAAATCCCCTTCACCTCAGCCTCCTTCCGAAGCTCCTCAGCCTCTGAGGCCGTGATCACCCTCACAGCTCCAGTCTCCTCAGTCAGTGAGCGGAACTCGCTCCACATACTCTCTTTCCACTGATCCAGCTCTGCTCGAACTTCAGCCAAGGAGTACATCCGAGTTTGAAGAAAGACCTGTTGTGCTTCGGTCTCTTTTTCGATGTCGTCCTCATTGGCCTCCTGTTGAATCTTCTCGTGACCCTCCAAGTGCTCAGCTAACTCCTCCACATCAGCCAGCAAAGCTCTGATGAAGCAGTCCGAACCCCGTTGATCCTCTTCAGAGTTCTCCTCAGCGTACTCAGCCATAGCCAGATTTTGGAGATCCAACTCCTCCATCAAGAGCTTGACGCCTCGCAGACGACGATGTTCAGCCTCTTGTACTGGAACTTGTAGACTGCTCAGCATGGGCGTCTTCCCATAGATCCTTTTTCGAACTCCTGGTTCAGAAAGTTCCCCAAGACGAACATCCTCGATCTTCGCCTCTTCTGGAGGTCCCTCTGCCACTGCGACATCAGCCGATCGAAAGAACTTTCCATCTTGACCTCGAACAAAATGCCCTGCCACCGATGCTGACATTGAGAAATCAGGTCCCAACACCGTGACTTTCCTCCTACTCAGTTTCCAATCCTCATATTTTTGAGACCAGATCTTCTGTCGTGCGAACCCAGTTGACCCAAATGGCAAGAGCTCTCTCACCGGCAGTCCAAAGCCAGCCAATTGGTGGCGAAGTTTCCGTTCAGCTGCATGTCTGGCAGCCAAAGGCCACAGGGATGGAGGTTCTCCAGACTCCTTCAAAAGTGTCCTGACTTGACCCTTCAGGACCTTGATGGCAGATTCCACCCTCCCGTTCATCTTGTAGTCGTCACCTTCAGTGTAGGTGCGCATCACTTGGCGTTGATTGGCCCACCGGCGCAATGCCTTGGTTCTGAGCTCAGCTGCCCGGTCTGAATGCAGCCTCAAAAGCGGCAAGCCCATGTAGCGCAACCGCGCATGAAGTCGAGACATGCCCTCAATCACTNGGTCTGAATGCAGCCTCAAAAGCGGCAAGCCCATGTAGCGCAACCGCGCATGAAGTCGAGACATGCCCTCAATCACTGAGGAGCCTCTTCGATCCGGGAGGATCTCCATGAAGGTCAATTGACCAATGTTGAATCCCTCCTCATACTCAATCTTCTCCTTCCACTTCTTCAAGTCATCCTCTCTTTCATCCATTGGCTCTTCTCCATGAACATCTTCCTGGATCTCCATGGGGTCTTCCCTCTTCTCCTCCTTTTTCTCTTCCTCCTTCTCTTCATCTTCCTCTTCATCATCATTGAAAATGCCTCCTTCCGGGGCAAGGCCATCAGGCTCTCCCGCGGCTGCAGACCCGTCTCCCTCTCCTCCGGCAGCTGCCAGCGGGGCCATCTCGATCGGCCTTAGGCTCTCCTGAGACTGCAGACCCGTCCCCCTCTCCTCCAGGGTCACGGCAGCGGTCATCANGCCAGCGGGGCCATCTCGATCGGCCTTAGGCTCTCCTGAGACTGCAGACCCGTCCCCCTCTCCTCCAGGGTCACGGCAGCGGTCATCAGGGCCTTTTGATTCCTCCTTCAGATGAAGTGGCCGCCCCTCAGGAGATGTTGGCAGCGTGTACGTGCCCACAAGCATGTACCGTCCTTCACCAAGTTGATCTGTTCCTTTTTTGAATGGCCCTGCCAAATCCACTGACAAGGTGTAGGAATCCGCTGTGACCACTCGGCGATGATGCCGTGATTGACCTTGAGCTTCCAAGCAGGTGCGACATCCCCTGTAGTAGGGCAGATGGTCATTCAGCAGATGTTTTTTCCACTCCTCAAGGGTCAGTTTCCGCAGATGTCCATCCAACTCTCGTTTCAAAGCAGTCACCAGTGCCATCTTTAAACCTGGTGCCCAACTGGCCCAAGTTCTCGACAACTGCATCTTCTCCTCTATGGTCATAGGCTCCTGGTGGCCTTCCCTGGATGATCCAGGCCCCCGAACACCTGCCAACTCCCGAAGTCCGCACAAGTTCCCTCCCAGGGTTGTGGGTTTTCGCCGGCTATGTCCCATTGGACCCTGATCGAAGCTCACCTCTTCGAACCTATTCTCTTCCTTGATGCGCTGCCACTCAGGTGTAGCCCACAAAGATGGGAAGCGCTGCTTTGAGATCTCCTCGACACTCAAGTACTTCTCAGGATCCTCAGGTTGCTCCTGCACGTAGATGGTCTTTCTGGGGTATCGTGCTTGTTTGGCGCGATGGTACAAGTAGTACTGTCTCAGCCACAGCACGGTGTCATCATGCACCTTTCTGAGAAGAACTTCATCCAAGCCTTGGAGTCCAAATCTTTCTGGGCCCAGTCGTGCTCGTAGTGGTGGAGGTCCGGGCTGTCGATATCTCAATCGAGACACAGTGCGGCATGGGGGTCCTCCCAAGACCGCTTCCAATGTCCCACCATCGGCAATCTCCAGCAGATAGTCGTAGACATCATCCTTCAATAGATTTTGTCGACGATCAATCTCAACGTCCACACACAAGATCTCACGATCTTCCCGACCCAGCTCCTTCTTCCAAAACTGCTCAGACTTTCCACTGAACAAGTGGATGATCACCTGTGATGCCCTTCGAATCCTCCTCCTGATCCGTCGATTCCAAGGAAGTTCCTCTGCCTTCCAGCATCGCTTGGGCAAGATTCTCTCCAAGATCTCATCCGGGACCTCAGGAAACATGACCCGCAATTCCTCCAACTCCTTGACGACATGGTGGTCTAACTGACCTGGATTTCCATCTCCTCGAAGCACTGCCAAGCGTGCTCTCTTCTGGATGAAGTGCCTCTCCACTTCCTTGATGAGTTCCAACCCCAAGTCCTCATCGACCGTAGGGCATCCGTTCTCCAACATGGTATCTAACNGCTCTCTTCTGGATGAAGTGCCTCTCCACTTCCTTGATGAGTTCCAACCCCAAGTCCTCATCGACCGTAGGGCATCCGTTCTCCAACATGGTATCTAACACACATCCATTCGGATCCATGAGTTCGAACTTCACGCCCTCCCAATGAATGCTATATCCAATCTCCGCCAACACTCCCAACGGCACGATTGACTGCACCTTGGTGGCCGACAGCAAAGTTTTGGACCACGGAAGTTGGCGTAGTGTGACTGATCCTTGGGCCAATTCCACCTGAACCTCGGTGGCCGACTCGAACTCAGCTAGATCTCGTGCTGCTCGAAGTGCATGAGTGGCCCCACCGTCCAGAAGTGCACGTCCCTTCGATTGCACTTCCAGTGAGCTGATCCTCATTGATCTCACTGCTGGCAACTTCAGCGACTTCAGAAGAGAGGTTGCCTCTCGAAGAAGCTCTTGGGCTGGTGCCGTCGAAGTAGAAGTGGAACTTGCAGTTTTGGCCTCCGGCTCCTCTTTCTTGAGTCCATCAGCCTCTTCATTCTTCTCTGTCTTCTTCAAGGTGGGAGGTGGATCATTCTGCTTGACCTTCTCGCCTCCCTTCTTTCCCTTTCCACCTGGCTCTCCTGAACCACTAGTTGAACCTCCTCCGGAATTCCCACCAGTTCCATTGAAGGCCTTCACCGTGCAATCCTTTCTGTTGTGTTTGGTCGAACTGCACGTCCAGCACCGTGATTGACTTCGATCCACCGTGGACCAGTCATGGAGGTACGTACAGTCCTGTCCTTTCTTGCAACC
Source organism: Symbiodinium sp. clade C Y103 (assembly GCA_003297045.1). NCBI lineage: Eukaryota > Dinophyceae > Suessiales > Symbiodiniaceae > Cladocopium > Cladocopium sp. clade C. The sequence continues at coordinate 24,343 of BGPT01001515.1, forward strand.
ATCCTCTGTGCCGAAGAACTTGCACAAGGGCTTCCCCTTGCCCTGTCCTCCTTTCTCATCAGATTTCCCTTTTCCATTTCCTTTCGGTTGGGGCACTGCATCTTGAGGTGGACCATCCATGGCCTTGACCTTGACAGCAGCTTGGGTTTGTGTGCCAGCATGTAATAGACCTTCCGCTTCAGCCATGATGGCGTCTGCATAGTTGACCACGGATGTCAGAGTTGGATTGATGTCCACCATCAACTGGGCCCTCGTGGAGTTCAAACGAAAAGCCAATTGATTGGAAGACTTGATGATCGTACTGCTCATCTTGTCCAAGGCACCCATCAACAGCGTTGGATCCGGGGTGGCAACCTTCAGCTCTTCGGCTCTCTTCAGGTTCCTCCTCCATCCTCTGACTTGATCCAAGAACTCTCCAATGCTCGCTGGGGCCTTCCCATCCACCAACTGTCGCAGTAGAAGAGCTTTCTCACCCAACCCCCCAGGCTGGTAACGAGTAAGCACCCTGTAGATGATCTCCACGGTGTGCGTGATCCTGCTGGCCAACATCTCTGCCTTCAGGCTTTCTGGCAGCGACTGAAGGAGCATTGATTGGCCTCTCTGTTCCAACCTTGCCCACGTCGTTCTGCATTCACTGGGCACATTCGGGGAGATGTAGAGTCGTTGAAGGGGATCTGAGTGAAGCCATGTGTTGTAGGCACTCTGTGCCTCCTGCAAAATTGCCTCCCACCAGGCCCCACTGCTGATGCTAAGATCTTTCATCACCGGAGAAATCAACGTCAGCCAATCTCCCACTACGACTCCTCCCAATTCACCTTCTTTGATCCCGGGCAGTGGTGGCAAGTCAACTGTTCGAATTGATTCACCTGCACCTTGAAACCACGTCAGTTCTTGTGGTAGTTGAAATGGTGCCATTCGCGGTAGATTTGGTCCTCCATACCCACCACCTCCATTTCCACCACCTCCCATCGGATGACCTTGACCATGCCCTCCACTTGGAAGATGCCCGTCAAACCCGATAGGATGTAGTCCCCCACCTCTTGAGAGATCTGCAACAAACCTTCCCCCTTGTCCAGAATGTTGCCCTTGCGCTCCACCATTCTGGTTGTTGGCATTGGCAGCAAGTTGAGTCACCAAAGCTGAAAGTGCCTGAGTTACCTGGCAGAGCACTTGCTGCTGATCGTTCACAAGACCTGCAGATCCTAAGACAGGCGGCTCCTCAGTAGGTCGTTCAACCTGACCCTCACTTCCTACCATCCGATTGGCTGCTACAGACTCCGGGGGAGTTTTCCATTCTCCTACCACTTGGGTTTCTACTCCATCCGACTTGACATCCTCTATGGGCAAAACTCGAGGGTTCGGGACTTGCGGTGGAAGTTCACTCTGAGGCTTCTCACCAGAATCTGATTCACGAACCCCAACCTGTTCCACTACTCTTGTCACTGTTGGCTGCGCCTCTAGTCTTTCCTTGAGTTGATCTATTTCTTTCTTCAACTGTCCGTTCTGTTGCAGAACCATGGCCAAAACTTGTTGCATGTTTGGCATCCCTTGACCCGTTTCCTCAGTACCCATCGATGGCCTAGGAACCACTGGTACGTCTCTTCCGTCCACATCAGGTAGTCCTTGGGGTCTAAGAGAACAGATCGCTGCATCTTCCTTCGTCCGGTCCGACCAGAAGGGGTTGACCGCCACCTCTTGTTGCCCTTGGCGAGGTACTGGTCCATAGGAAACCGGCCGTCCCCTCGGCGCATCTTCCAAAGCTCTTTGAGAGCTAGAGGCCTCAGTGGCCTGAGCAGTGGGCGCCTCCATGGCACCAGGGTTTGGGCTCATAACCCACACTTCAAAGAAACCCTCAGGGCAATGACAGCTCCGTCGCTGTTTTCACCTCTTGACACAAAAAGGGCTTAGGTTTGTGGCCCCATGTCTTGTGATACTGGACACTTCTCGATTTGATGCGTGTCAAAGTGCAATTGTAATTAACATTTGCATGTTACTACACTGGACACATATATACATAAACGTAGTTAAATTAGTACTATACATAATATGTATGATATATTTCCCATTGACTAGATTATGATAACATTCCTTTTGTACAACCACTTCCCAGTCTTGCAATATCTCCATTTTCCTGTTGTCGTCCTGGCCTTGCTCACCATGAGTATCGGCTGCGTAGTTGTGACTCAATGATGGTTGGCCAAATCCTGATTCTTGCTCGGTCACATGTGTCAAAAAGCATCAAATATATATTGCTGCGAAAAATCCTTATGTTTGTTTGATTTCAAACGTGAATTGGCTAGCACAAATCGGGTTCTTGGTGCGACATGCACAATTTGTTTACCTATGTTTACCTCTGTAACTCGCGAAAATGGTGATGAAAATCCCCAGTTTTCTCTGTGAACTCTTCATCTGATCCTCACCTGGGATCCCTTAAGCCTTAGGTCGCCAGACGACCCAGTGCCTTGGAAGAAATGGAAGATTTTGCACCCAGAGAAATGGGAAGTTCATGGTGGATTTACCCTGGGGGGAACTAACATAGATGTGGAAAACCAAGGGTTCTCCGTTCGGAAACTGAGATCTACACGTCTAGTGGGTTCTCCACATCTATATGTAAGCGTTTACAGGATGGGAAACATGCAGAAGATCGTGAGCAATAAGTAGCAGCTAGCAAGCCACATTCAATCTGTATGTTACGCATGTTAGCAGAGTCACCTTTTTCTCGGGGTGGACACGTGTCATTTTCCAATTCGAAACATGGAGGTTGATGGATATATGATACGGTTCTACCAACTGCTTCAATAAGGATTGAACTAATCTGAAATATGGGAACCACTCAAACCAACAGCTGATGTGTACCGAAGGCCACCAGGGTCTCCCAGAACTTGGTCTGTCACAGGTGCCACCTCCGACGAAACCTCCACCTACGATGGATGCAGAGGCTGGTGCCCAATCCTGTCTGGGTTTTGTCTCAATTTGTGCGGGGATACCACAATATATGGCAAATTACATGAGAAAATGATGATCACACATCAAACTTAAGGGTATCCATTTTCAGACAAGCACTTTTCGGGAGTATCCAGGAGTGTTTAAGCACAAACGCTCCAATCTAGATCCAATTTTGGAGGATTGGAAGATCTTGAATCCTTGTTCATTGCTTCTGGTTACAACTTATTTGAAGCAAAGGCAACATATTTGCCCCCTTCAAGTTCCATTTTAGCTGGTCTATGAGCTTTTTTGGGGCCCCTATTGAGACCCTTCTGTTGATTACCAAGCATGGCTAGACTAGACACTGAACGTGTATCCGGGCCTTGGGTCCTTGCTCAAAAGTGCCAAGACTGTCAACTTCCACCTTGAGACCCAGCTGCCCTAGGGATTTATATACCCATTGTATTGTAAGGATTCCTATGGCATTGCATGGATGACCACAAGCCATATATAGCATGTTTTGACCAAGGCATTTATGGGAATGGATCAAACCCTATGCCTTTCCGTTCTTTGGGGCCAGAGGAATATGCACAGCTACCAGCTATCTTGATGTGCAGGGTACTGATCAGGTTTTGATGCATCATTGGCCATGTGGGGTTGTCTGAAAAAGGGTACCCAGAAATCCAATGACAGTGGTGTGAAAACCTCATTTTTCTCACTGACAGGTGACTTTATGTACTTTTTTTATTAGTGGCAAATTGTCACTGTTTAACTAGCAACCAATTCAAATCACCATGTTTTTTCGCAGTTGGAAACCAACTACCAGCGCCCTAGTTGGTTACCAAAAGTCAAATATAGCCAATATAGCTATTCACATCTATGCACCATTTACTCCCGATGTCCAGAAAAACGTATCAACGTCACCAACTGGGTTTGTCTAAAAATATGGTACCTCTAAATCCATTGGTTCACCATCATTTTCCTTTAACTATGGCTATAGTCTGGGGTATACCCCATTTTCGTCACTACGGGTCGCCGGACTGCTGTTTAAGGCACTCACAGAGGCAGTGTCGCAGAGCCCGGGGATCAACTCTGGCGGGAAGATCATTACACTGGTTTAACCGTGATTGAAGACTGATTTACTGGGATTTCATGGGATATTCATGGGAAATAAACATGTGATATACATGGGATTCAATGGGATTTCATAGTGATTGTTGGGTGATTTAATAGTGATTTAAAGGGATTTCATGGATTTTAATGGGATATTCATGGAGGTTTAAGAATAGGATATGCATGGGATTGGCTTGGAGGATCATCGAATAAGAACTGGATAATTTCACCATGTTAGGCCAGCTACCCTCTGGTGAACTAACATAGCTATTGAAAATTGCCATTTATAGTGGATTTTCCCATGAAAAAATGGTGATTTTCCATAGCTATGTTAGTTCACCAGAGGGTATATTTTATATATGGGAGAACCCCACGAATCGGGGACTTACGATTCGTGCGATGATCCTCCAAGCAGCTTCTAAGTGGGATGATTCTTTAAGTATCCTACAGGAAATCCCCGAACTAGCCATGGTGTTTTCTAGCTGTGGAAATCATCGAACTAAATAAATATATATGTGATATATGTGATATATGTTGTTTCTTCATCAAGCCACATTTGATGACACCGCAGGGTAGCAATTGTCGTCATCGAAGTGGTCAGTGAGTAGCATGACCCCATATTGACCTGTCGAAATGGGCGAAACGTGGAGACCTAACCAGCTACGATCCGTGGCCCTCCAAGGGTTTCCAAGCAAAGGGGAGCTTCACCCCATGTTTTTGGGGAGAACCTGCGATGGGGGGTGGCCATTTATTTATTTATTTATTTATTTATTTATTTATCTATTTATTTATTTATGGGTTTATTTACGTCTTGTATACACAAAGCAACCAACTTACAATACATCTTTTGTGGATGGGATGAAACCACATGCAACTATCAAACAGCAAACCGCTGAGACATTCACACTACCACACCTTTTCAGTAGGGTCCAGTGCTCGAGCCTCTCTTTGACCCCTAGAAATAATGGGAAAAATTGGGATCGGAGATAAAACAAGTGAAAATCAGTGGATTTCAGAGCAAGAGCTGCCTGTCTTCAGGGGGAGAAGCGAAGAGCCGGAGTGCCAAGGGGAGACGTTTTTGTTGGTCATCGACGAATGGTCATGTGGGTAGCATGAGCTATCAAGACCTCAGGTTTCCTGTTTTTGATTCTCGAATGCCAAAACTGCAAGTCAAGATGGGAATGCCATCAGTTTCAAAACCTGCACATCTTGTTTCACTACAGGAGCATCAATCTTGACCCAACTCTGCTTCACCTCCTTAGTTTGGGTCAAAGATTAAGGTCCCAGGGACCACAGATGATTTTGACCTTTTCAAACCATACCCAAGTGCTCGACCCACAACCCAGGTTGACGAGTCCCCCTTCCAGTGGCACAGCTGTTGGGGAATAACATCACCAAATCAAGATTCTTATTTTCAGATGATTTCCCATGTGTAATGTGATAAAACCAACAAGAAATCAAGCCCAAAGTATTTAGTTCTACCAGTTGGAGTGAACGAACATCAAAGCGGTAAGCCGGTAAGGTAGATTGTTCGGTTTACCACATGACCCCAATTGATCCCAAATTTTGACAATATTTTGTTGGTTAAGGTCCCTTGTCCATTAAGACCCCCCACGTATGAATCCTCCACTTTTAATGGTTACTGTGCCCATTTCCGTCAACCCCCCTCAGTCACAAGCCCCCTGACATGTCCATCAACACGTCTATCACAATGGGACATCTATCTATACCAGATAGGTCTGTCTGAAAATATGATAATTACCACCAAAAACTGAATGTTGTTTTTTCATGTTTTTTCCATGTTTTCCATCCTTTCCTCATATTTTTCTTATGCAGTTTGGCCATTGGAGTCCCAAGAATGTGGGTCCCAAGCCCCACAGCCGAGATTCGGGCGCGGAAAGCGATGATGCGCATCGGGCTTTCGATCCTCAGTTCGACTCTGTCAACGGTAGGCGCGACGTCAACTGCTTGGTGGTCAGGGACTGGTCAGACCCAACAGTTGGTGATAGATTTCTGGATATTGTAAATTTGATTACGACCTCGCGTGGCGACCGAACCCTGGAATGATGCTTAGCGTTTGGGTACCTATCCCAAGTGAGCCTTAATTCAAGTGTGTGTTTTTTTAAATTGATTTACCGAGATATTTGTGACAATGTTAGTGAATGGGGTCGGATATTGTGGCAACAGTTGTTAGGCAACAATATGAATATTTCAACTGCTACTGCAAATGGATTGTCGATATTTGTTTATCAGCTTGGTGGTTGAAAAACATCTTCCCACTGTTTGTAATGTATCTCCAATCGATGAGCATATTTTTCGGGTTGAAACCACCAAACAGTCAAAGGAATTTACCCTCTGGTAAACTAACATAACTATGGAAAATCACAATTTTTCATGGGTAAATCCACTATAAATGGCAATTTTCCATAGTTAATGTTAGTTTACCAGAGGGTAATATTGCTGGTCTCGAGCCATATGATTGCTACTTTGGTATGCTGCAGGTGCTAGTGCCTTTCTCCTGTTGTCCACCATGCAAATCTTCACCAAGCTGGGCTTTGTGCGGAGCCTGGAAACAGAGGGTGAAATCTGCCGTAGTCACAGGGGCTGTTGAATTTATATAGTGACTGCATTTCTGGGTAAAGCCGCAAAGTCACAAATAAGTGCCTAGGCCTAAGCTCCTTTTTTTCCAGTAACCCTCAACTTCTGGCAATGTTAATATGAAACAATGATTGTTCCAAGCGTTGGATTTTGATGAACACCCAATGATTTGAAGAACTCTGGAAAATCCATGGAGCACACCTCCCACTGAAAAAAGGGAGTTATATCCACTGAAGAAATTATTTCACGGATGGACACCTGGGTTCAGTTCCACATAGGAGAGGGGTACTGGGCTGAGGGCTCCCCTCCCAAGGATGATTGGAACCTGTTGAAAGTCTTGCAGTTGGCAGCCATATAAATGCCACATATAGATTCAGTTGCCAAGTTGGTTTACGAGTAGGTTAATTATCTAGGGTTTATGGTAGATATATCTACATTTAGGTGAGTTTATATGCCAACTTATATCTAGGGGTTCAATAGCACATGAATTGATTAACCTCTAGATCTATTGCTATTCTCATCTATCTTCTATAATGTATATATATATATATACATAGATATATGATATTCTATGTACTTAGGCTGTTTTTATTTCGGGGAGCGAGTTAGTGAAATGCTGAACTTGCGACACTCACTATGTCCAAAGAGGCTCCAAAATTGGACACTGCAATCAAATCTTCCCTGAATTCATCTAATTTCATTCTATAGAAACACCCGAAACGATAGACCAGTGTATATTAAATCCTACTAAAGGAGTGAAGAATTACTTCTTTATCATTTTGGGAGTTAACATCTTCTATTTCTTTCTGAAAGGGGTTTGAATCAAACTCTTTTTTCGTCGGGTTGGTCAAGCCCTAGCCCTGCCGCGCTTCCGATGAATTAGTAGGGAATGGGGGAATGTTCCTGCACTACTAACAATCATCCGATGCCCCATTCCCCACTAAGCACCAGGAAGAAAATCATCAGTCCCAATTGAGTGTGTCTGAAAATATCCCCCCAATTATAGCCATTAAATAGGGATCATGATCATTAACCATTGGGGAAAACGGGGTACACTATTTTCAGACAAACCCAATTTTTTGGGTCAATTTTCGGTACTCTTCCTCAAAGAGCCATGGCCGGATTTCCACCTTTCGTGCTGCGTGGCAAGGTAGTTCTGGTTGTGAGTCTTCTGTCGTGTATCGCTTCCTTGGTGGTCTGGGGCCCTGGTGTCAACAGAGAAGGTGGTAGTTGGAGGTTTCCAAAAAGGGGGTCACCATGGATTTCAATACTAAACTGGTCCAATGACTTTGGATGATTTGGGGGTACCCCCATTTCAGGCATCCCACATTTATTCAACAAAAACTGGGAATCTAGACAATGAAAGCTTGAATTTACAGCAAGCAATCAGCCATTTGGGGGCCAATGTAAATCATCGCAAGTCGGGGTAAATCCAATGCCATAAGACTCCCGCCACGGGGATGATGTATGCCATCCATTTCTGATAGAATAGCTTTGCGTTTATTTGGTATTTGGTAAAATCCACAGTCCACCAGTGAATCTCACAAGCATGACCAGCATAGTTCGGGATATTCTAACCACCAATCATAGACGGTTGTTGGGTGTGGAGTTTTACCCTGCCATGGTGACACTTTGGGATTGCAACTCATGGGATGTTTCCAAAGTTTTAGTTGGACGATCTCCAGGAAGCTCCCTATATTTGACCTATATTTGGATAGGTTTCAAGACAAACATGGTCTTATTTTGGATGATTTGGGGGACCCCCATTTTAGGAACCCCCATTTGGTGGTTTTCAGACCATTTCTGAGGTCCTCCCTGCGGTGCTCATCCTTTGTGGACCCAACAATCGAAGCTGGTGAGGGAAACTCAGCGCCTTTTTTTGTTTCGTGGAAGACTCCTGGAGTCCTGGAATCTTTGAATGCCACCGCTTTGAGTCCTGGTTCAATCACTTAGATTCAGATTCTTGGCCAGTCTTGATGGCAAGTTTCAGGATCAACAGTGACTTCAGAACATTGCATAGGAGACATGAGGCTTTCCGATAAAACATGGCCTCAAGAGGCTCAAGTTTAGCAGCCCCCAAATCGGATTGGTTCCTCGAGCATTGCAGGCACCAAAGATGTTGCGGCCATCGAGCGAAGCCGGAACCTCGGGGGACGTTTTTGGACCGGGCGATTCGTCCAAAAACAGGGGGATAGTGCCATGTATGGCCACTAAACATTGGGGAAGATTACGGTTTCTATCCTCTGGTAAACTAACATAACTATGGAACATCATCATTTTTGATGGGAAAATCCACTATAAATGGCCATTTTCAATAGCTACGTTAACTTACCAGAGGATAAGCATGGGATTATACACCATGAATTTCAGGGCGTCTTCTTTTTTTCAATGCCAAATATCAGCTTTAGATGCCCCTCTTTGGGACGAAGCTGGACTTGGTGAAAGCCGGAGGTGAATGGTAGGTTCATAGGTGGACTTTGAACCCAACTTGATTCCATTTGACCTGCGATGAAGAATGACCCGTGGTGAGATTTGGGTGAGACAACCGGCCGAAGAACGGAGATTTCCTACAGGGAAATGAGTAGAACCACCAGCAATGATTGGTTTCATTTGACCCTGTTACCCTGGTGACCCCACCAAATGTTCATGAAAAGGACCCTTATTTTAATATACAGTATACAGTTGTCTTAATTATTTTTATATACAATTCTCTTACTCATTACATATGAGATGTCCATTTGCGCATTGTTCAGGGGTTTTGAAATTTTGAACTGTCTTACCCTGGACTGCCCAGATTGATTGACAAGTGCCCCCTTTTCCGAGACCAGGATGGGTGCAGGTTGGTACAATTTCGCTGCCATTTTTGAGCGTCAAAATTCCTGCACTTTGATCCAAAAATAGATATGGACCACGTAAAAAAAGACATGACACTGATCTATAGCTTGGCGGCTTCTTCCCTTTCAGAACCCTCCCATTTTTTCGGGTCATTTCACAAGCGAAACCTGAAAAGGCCTGTGGAGAACCCAGAGCTTGGGAACGTCTATGAGGTGAGACCGCCGCCAAAATATGGTGCCCTAGGTTTTAAGAGAGCTGGTGAACGGAGTGAATGGGTGTTTATTTATCCCTCCCTCCCAAAGATGTAACTCCTAGACCCATCATGACCCATCCCGAAATTATGGGGAGAGAGTCCATCTGAGATAGTCTCTTGCTTTCCAGGAAACAAACATGGCAAGAGCAGTTTTGTAGCCGGCAGGAAGATGAAGTTTGAATATCCCAAATTTCTCAAACAGGTTGGTTTCAGAGTTGGATTCCAAGACTTGGTCAATTTGACGAAGAAAACTCTTGTCTTGGGGGTACAGAGAGATGATGAATTTCAATGAGACATCATTAAACATGAATCATCTGCCCAGGTGCCGATCCAAGTCTGAGATCCGAGACCGATTTTGATGATTTTGAAGTATCTTCAGTTTTTTTTTTCAGTGTAGCCAGTTTTGACCAAAAAAGCACCACCTGTCAAGTGTCTCAACAAAAAATGCGGATTTTGGATCCCAGAAGCTGTCAGGGTGGTCGAGGAAATGTGCCTGGAAGCTCAGGGGTGGGTGCCAGATTAGGGATGGATCAAAACCTCTGATGCCATAGTTGGAGGGAGGAACATCTATTTACCAGCTATTTGGGGTTTCACCAGGTACCGGGCTTTTGATCCATACCGATACCACTATTTAATATTAATCCATATGGTGAGATTGTATTTTTGGATCTGTTTAGATTTAATTGAAGCTTTTGCTGGATGAATTACAGCGACATCATAGCGATCTATCAACTTGTCTTGGGTCCGAAGATGACGCTTGGGACAGTGGGGTTACCAGTGGATGTAGTATGATGTAGAAGGCCGGATAATAGGCATCCACAAGACAGTTTGTTGGAGCTGCAACATGATAGGTGATAGAATCCCGAAATCTTTTTTTCGTAAAAACATGTTGAAGGGGAAAATTCACAGAACCACACATTGCAACCAACTCAGTTTTTAGGTTTGGACCACTACTTGAGCGGTACAGACCCAGTCGGCGATGATGAAGTTCTAGGGAAACAAAAACTATCAACAACCACCCTTTGCATGGTATCTTCAGATAATCCATGAACAGCAATGAACAGCGACTATCTCTATTTTCACCAACCACGATTTGTTTGGTAATTTTTCCATTGGTAATTTTCCATTTCACTTCATCTTTCCCATCCTCACTTATGAACATATACCGCGCAGCCCAGAAAAGCAAGGCCAGTCGATGAGCAGGACGCCTACGAGGTGAGAAACCAGTGGGAAATGTGCTGAAATGGATCTATGGATCAAAACTCTTGGTCATCCTGGGTGAACTTGCAAATGAAAAAAACGGAAAATGCATGTTCATTACCCTCTGGTGAACTAACATAGCTATTGAAAATGGCCATAGAAATAGTGGATTTTGCCATTAAACATGGTGATTTTCCATAGTTATGTTAGTTTACCAGAGGGTATTGTTCATGGTTCATTTGCCAAAAATATAACATCCTAATAGGTTTTGAAATAGCTGGTGAAGGGAGTGAGTGGATGTTCAGCCCTCCCAGACACACTGGAAAATCCTAGACCCATCCCCAAAACTCTATGGAGATAGTCCCTTGCCTCCAAGAAACAAACATGGCAAGAGCAGTTTTGTAGCCGGCAGGAAGATGAAGTTTGAAGCTCCCAAATCTCTCAAACAGATCGGTTAGGGAAGATTGGTTCCGGTGACCGACCATCGGACTCAAAGACGACTGAGGAGAAAACCTTGGGTCGCTGGGAGATGATCAACACTGTCAGTGGCGATCCAAATCTAAGATCCGAGACCCACCGGTTTTGGTGATTTTGAACCATCTCCACTTTTTTTGGTGTAGCCCGCTCTTGACATCGCAGGGTGGTCGAGGAAATGTGCCTGGAAGCTCAGGAATGGTGCCATATTGAGGTCGCATGAACATCCATTTACCAGCTTTTTGGACCTGGGGTTCACCGGGGTGCCTTGATCCATACTTGTACCACCAATATATCGTGGGATTTGTATCCTGAGATGCAGATTTTCCAGCTTTTTGCTGGATGAATTACAGCGACATCATAGCGATCTATCACGCTTGGGACAGTGGGGTTACCAGTGGATGTAGTATGGTGTAGTAGGCCGGATAACAGGCATCCGCAAGACAGTTTGTTGGAGCTGCAACATGATAAGCGATATCCATCGATATCCCATACATTCCTACAATGTTTTCCCGAAACTTTGCTTTCAGGGAAACAAATACTGGTCCACCGCCGAAAACCAACCCAGTTTTGAGGATGCTTGGATGACCACTTGAGCGGTAAAGATCCAGACAGTTGCGAATTTGTTCCGGGATTGTAATGATCCATGAACTCCACCACGATTTGTTGTTTGTTGTTGGATTTTCCATGATTTTCCGTCATTTTCCCCATGTTGCTTCAACAGTAATCCCCATGAACACACAGAGCTAGCACGCAGCGCACGAGGCCAATGGCTGAGGGCATCCTGATGCCGGATTGATGGCGTCATCGGTGGCGTCGGATCTGTGTGTTTTTTATTCGGCTCTCGTTGCTGAGCCGCCGCCGCGCTGTGGATCTGGGCGCCATGGGAACGTTGAACTGTCTTGGAGTAAACTGTGGTGAAAACATGGCTGGGGTATTATCAGCTAGAATGGACTCAAATTCAGGAATTCAGGATTGATACGGATTTGTTTTGTTGCCAGGTTTGATTGAGAGAGGGTAGTTCACATAGAGATCAGTTGATTCAAAATAATCCTATACATTGGTTGTTCTTCCTGGTTGCGAGTTTCCCCAATACAATTTTCTCCGGTGGTCAAGTTTGAATCCTACAGTCGGTGGCCCCAGCCATTACAGGTAGGAAAGAAACGTAGAATCCATCTATAAACCCAACAGTTCAATCCATCGGATTGGGTATACAACAGTTAAACCCATCTATAGTACACCAACTTAGAATGGGAAGGCCACAATAGGCCACAACTGCTAAGCCCATCGAAAAAAAACCCTTTTTGAATGGTCGAACCATCTAGATCATCTATTTATAACATTTTATAAATGAGTCCCCATACACCCAACAGTTGTTGTCGGAAAAAAAACGCCGAGGTTGATGTACATTTGCAAATGGGTCAAGTCAGTCTCCCCAACAGTTTGTTGTGTTATAGATGGCCCATTTAGTTCGATGATTTAATTACTTATAAACATGGTGATTTTCCATGATTTTCCATGATATGTTGAATTACCAGGTGGTAATGCCACAGAATGACCAATTCTACGGGTTGAGAATGGTCCAAACTCTATTACCCAACACACATTTCCCAGATGGAACTTCCACGACGCTTTGGAGCACTTGGGACGGTCAGGTCCCAGGCCCGAATCGCGCCCAACCACAGCGAGCTTGTCTGATAGTCTATCTCCGTCGAAGATGGAACGAATCACGGTGTGAAGATGATGGGAAGATGCCGGGACGTTTAGCAAAGAAAACAGGAAACCACACCTTGATTGGGCGTTCTTGGGATATACATCCATTTTTTTGGTACCCTGATAATTTTAACATTTAAAGGCAACATGTTGGTTTTAGATCTTGATTCTCATAGACTAGCATGCACCAGTGCAAATGTATACGTGAAATGGCTCCAAGATGACCTTGTGCTATGTTTGAAAGATGCCCTAAATTACTTTTTTTGCGAATCTGATTCCTTGATATCAGATTGGTTATTGATTGAATGTTTGTTCATTGATGTTCATTGATGTTCATTGATGTTCATTGATGTCATGCCATGTAATTGTTTTCAGTCTTGGCTATCGTTATACCCCCTCCATTGGTTCAGCAGACGGATTATTGCTTACATTCCGTAATTGATCGCAAAGACATCAGCCATGACACATGGCCCCCCTTTCAGATGACTTTTGGACAAGGCCGTTTTTCTTTTCCCTGACACAAGCATGGTTTGGTGTTTGCACCCCTACTTTATTGACCGAAAATCCGCATGGCTGTTGAGACAAATCTCTCCCCAACAATAGATACCTCCATCCGGACCCTCAAAATTACCAGACCCTATCCTAAATGAGGGATTCTCAGAAGGGATTATTCAAATTCTGCCGGAAGTATTTGAAAGCAAATCCCTCATCTCAACGAGCTCAATGTGGCATCCCATCAACTTCCCACGAACTGCGCGAAGAGCGCGCGCACCCGCGCCGCGCCGTCAATGGGCGCGTGGCGCATGTCACGGCTGCGGCCCCGCATTGGCGCAAAGACCCCGAAACGGCCACTGCAGCATGCCTCGAAAAGCAGAAGGGAACAGGAATGGGCCTACTAGGTGAAGTGGGGTTTATAATCGACATGCGTAGAGTTGGATGGGTGTATGAACTAAGTTATAACTTAGGGGGGTTCGGACGGTTTTGGATCATTTGCAATTTTGAATGTTGTATGGGGAAGCCTTTTTTGGGGCGATTGGCGATTGTTGATCTTTATCCATTTTGGATCCTCACGGCTTTCGAACTGTCATCCATTTTTGATCTTTGATCATTCGAAGTGCTCTGGGACATCTCTGTTCCGGGCTGGTCAAGCACATGCAAGCAAATATTGAAGAGCCCGTTTTCAGAGGCTGTGCAAAGTGGGGAGACCTGCATCAAAAAACTCATATTTGGACCAATGAAACCATTCAACTGTATTAGATAAAACTCCATAATTTCATTGGTTATTGATGTTATAATCTGTTATAATTATAGACAAACCAAAACCTATCAAAAACCAACTATCATCCCAATTTGTCATAGTTGAATCATGTTAAACCTGTTAGATCCTGATTTTTAGTGTGCAAATCCATTCTTTTCGTGATTAAATCGCAATGTTTAGTCTTATCAACTGGGGGAGCCTCATTGTATACGGTTCGTCTCCATGGTGGCAGGCGGCTCTGGCAACAGATTCCCTGGCCGGATTTCGCCTGGGCCCAGACATTTTCTGCGGAGAAATGAAGGATTACTGGAATTTTGATAGGCACACTGATGCTAAATTGTTGGCTATATAGCCTATGAATGGAAAATCATCGGACATTAGTGTGGTACGTGGCAAGCCATTTATGGCAATCTTTGATTCCAGGAAACCTGATAATCAACCTGTGAATGGCACATGAGTTACCCTATTTTCAGAGAAAGCCGCATGGATGAAGATGGGTTCCCCGAAACCACTCTAATCATATACTTAGTAGTGGCTGAGATTCGGATTTTGAACATCAAGATGGCACTTCAAGGTGTAAAATGAGACAACAAAGTGGCACAAAACGCCGGGTGATCCATCCAAGAATCATCCCGAAGCTCCATCCAGTGGTTGTCCAGGGGCATCCCGGGGCCTATCTCAGGTCTGCAAAAGATGGAGCTGGTACTTCAAAGCGAGACGGACCCGGATTTCTGGCGCTAAATGAATAGGGCAACTATACTAAACCATGGGTTTCTAAGATTTTCTAAGAGGTACTCTTACATCTTGGGGGAAGGAATTGGACTGTCAATGTAATATTTTTGGCGGTGAAGAGACTTTTGACAAGCAAAGCAATGATGCATCAAGAATTAGTTGGATGGCTTGAGGCTCTTGAATCCCCAAACACGGATAAACATGAATACCCTCCGAAAATCTAATGTGGCTTGCTGGAACATACCCCATTTGGTTCGATAGTTTCCGCATTGAAAATTGAAACCTCCAATTTGTTCGGGGATTTACGAACCAGCAATGTTTGATGACACTGAAGGGGAGCTGGTAAATAGGAAGTTCACCCAACCAAATATGTTTTTGTCTGAAAATAGGGTACCCGATTCCATCCACTTGATCATCAATTTTCCAATAGTTTCCCTCTCAAAATGTCAACATGGCCATGATTGCCTAATTTTCTGCAGTTTCTATTTCTGAAAATGGTGCTTACCCCGCAAAAGTTGCCATTGAAATGGTGAAACATGAGGTGTTACCCTCTGGTAGACTAACATAACTATGGAAAATCACGATTTTTAATGGGAAAATCCACTATTTCTACGGCCATTTTCAATAGCTTTTTGTATGTTTACCAGGGGGTAAACTGTGGGACTTGGGTGTCACCATTGCACCATCTGTGGTTCCAGGACGATCTGCTTCACCAGCTCTGCTGTAGCATGGGCTGGTCTGGCGACGGCCTGACAGGTGGGTTTTTCCGTTGTGAGATCTCCATTCGAATTCCATGGGGAGATTCAGGACTTGCATGCAGAAAGTGAGGTTTTTAGGGATTTTTGTGGATTTTGGATGATTTTGGTTGATTTCCAGCTTTGTTATGATGCAGTTTGAGAGAATCTGATGGAAGTCAGAGATGTTCCGATGTGACCCAGGTGGCAGTGCCAAGGATGATGGGATGCTTGGTTTGAGTTAGCCCGGGCAGTCGGAAATTTACGGTAGGTACCCTCTGGTAAACTAACATAACTATGGAAAATCACCATTTTCAATGGGAAAATCCACTATAAATATCTATAAATGGCAATTTTCAATAGCAAACTGTTAGTTTACCAGAGGGTAGACCATTGAATGAGTCCCTGAAAGCTTCAGAATGCTTCCGGGCCCAAGTCAAACACCAGAGTCTCTGTAGATCATCCGGAATTGGTGCAGCCATTTGTGTACTACTCTCTGGTAAACATACAAAACGCTATTGAAAATGGCCATAGAAATAGTGGATTTTCCCATTAAAAATGGTGATTTTCCATAGCTATGTTAGTTTACCAGAGGGTATCTGAGATTATCTGCGTGAATATAATTCATCATAACTCATGACAGTTGGGATGATCTGGATTTTGCCGTCCACTCTACAAGATCAAGCAGTATATTCTAAAATGAGGACCCTTAACATCTACCATCATGAGGTCTTTGATGGTCTTTGTAGAGTGGGTTTTGTCCGCAATCTCTCAGTGAGCTTTTCATGATCCAAGTACTTGGTACAGTAAGTTGGAGTAATTTTCCCCGTGTTTTGGAACATGTTGCGCTTGGATGATCATGATTTCAATATATTTCAACATGTTTTGAATTCGGCCTTTCATGACATTCGCACGCATTGCATGTGTATGTATTGTGTATATACAAGTATATAACAGTATACATACATATATATATATATACACATGATGATAATTTGTGTATTTATATATCTTATATATATATGATTATATATGCATATATACAATATATTACAGTACAATATAATAGAAATGAAACCAAACTATATCTATGATATCCACGTGTCTATGATACACATCCCCAGCTTACCGCACGTCCACAGATTCGCACACCCAGGGTTTGCTGGAGGGATGGGGACTTCCAGAGCTATGCCCGTTGCTGCTTTAGCAGGCTGGAAGCGCTGGAAGCGGTTGATGGGATATCCGCTTGTTGCTGTGGTCGTGACCGTGGTCGTGTTCGTTGTTGTTGCGATCATTGTGGGTGATTTGAAACGATCATTTCCTTCAACCCAAATGTCAGATCGTTTCTTGTACGTTTTTGTGGGTTTGTCCAAAAAAAAGATGAGCCGTGAGCCCGAGAAATTCCCGTGGTTCCATCACGATTTTTGTAATTATTACAATTCACGGAAGTGCGGGATACCCGCATTTTTGGAGGTCTTAATTCACTTACATAATCATTGTTGCTATTGGTAAAGCCACGAGAGGCTGCGCGAGCTTGCACAGGCACGGCGCTCGGAGTCATGGCTACCCTCTGCTAAAACAAACCCGGGTTGAAATCTTTATCCACTTTGGGTTTAGCCATTTTTTTTCTGAACTCCGGTAATATTCTGATATCTTATGGATCCACATGAATTGTCCTCTTAACAACATGTTTTTTTTCATATGGATTACCAGAGTGGTAGCTCGCCGCCAGAGAACGCTGATTCCACTAGGTGAGGCCATGTAGGACATCGGTGATTCAAACGAACAGTTGAGGATTCGTTGGCAGGTCTTTTGGAGTCAAAAGATGTGGGTTTGTCTGAAAATATCACCAGCAGTTTAGGGAAGACACCAAGATTTCATGGTTTATCATGACCATGATTTTTTTTGCTTCAAGAAATATGCACATATATATATATATATTATATTCATCCCCCCAACTACTAGAAGGTCTGAAGCCTTGTGCTTAGGGCACAAATTTTCTAGGGTCTGAAGTGGTTTTTTGATCACATTAGACCCTAGCCAGCTA
>BGPT01001515.1:42235-150680 GCA_003297045.1 Symbiodinium sp. clade C Y103
ACAACGATTGCAATCATCCTCCCAAAAACAAACACACTGTTTTCATATGGTTTCATCACATCACTTTCCATCGCTGACTTTGGAAAGTAGGTCAACTGAGGCTATTTGACCAGAAAACCATAGCAGTTCACAGTGCTAAGCACGTGAAGGGGGAAAAAGGAAACTTGTTGCCGTTGCTGTTGCTGGCTACCGGGACCCANAAGTTACCAGTTTCCAGAAACATGCAACATCAACATGTTGATGATCTCTTCCGGTTCCCTATGGTAGGTCTGAAGAGGTTGGTGCAAATTTGAAAAAGAACATAGGGAAGTGTTAGATTAGACCCTGTTTTTGGGTCTGAACTGAATCTCCCTATAGTCCCCAGGTAGTAGTTGAGGGGATATATATTCCATACGAAAGCTCAATTTTTTGGTACCACATTTTCAGGTCCCCACCCATGTGGGTCATCCAGGAGTGCTGATGATTTGGTGTGTGACTCTTTGGAGCCTAGCAGCAGTTGATCTTCCCATGCCAGGATTATACCCCGAGCTACTAGCCATGAACACTGTCTTGAGGGATGGTGGATTCCATCATCTGGATATGTGATAGCACGCTCAGTTCAGCAGAAATTATGGTTTGTAAGGACAGTTTTCTCAACATCACCTCCTTATGTCTGATTTGGGAATCATACCACATGATAGATACTTTTCTTGGTCAAATGCTCCTTAGAATGCTAGGAGTTAGACCCTCCAAGTACCTATTAATCATGGTATTTGACCCTTAATTTTAGAAATTTGTATCTGTATCTTTAACATGTTTCACCATCTTTGAACCACTTTTTATTGAGTACTTGGAGAGCTTGGCTACGCGGGGCCCAGGCGTTTCCCAGGTCAGGGTCCTCCACAGGCACCGGCACCTCGCTGGATGCGCCGAGAGATCTCCAACGATGGCGGGATGCGCCATGGGGAGAGCATGGATCGTGTGGAGGAGTGCGGTGAAAGCTACCCGGCCTGGGTAGTTGGCGGCTTTTGTCCACCTGAAATTCGTGGATTTTCCAGCATTTTCGGTATGAACATCGAGGATGAAGTGGCTTGATCAGTATGAATGTGTGCAATCAGCATAGGGAACTTTTCTCAGTGGCTCCAATCCCTTGATCCACCTTGCAGATGTTGGCAATTCTGTTTATCTGTCCCTAGGGTTGATGCCTTGATTTCAATGGGGCCGGAGGAGCGGTTGGGGCACATCTACTGCCGCTTCCGGATCATCCGAGGCTCCGTTTTTTTTTTTTCTGGTGAAGCTGTCAGAATCCAACGAATGACGGGTTAAACTTGGTGCAATGTGGTTGCCAGGAGGTTGGTTTAGAAACTCCATGAACTATAGCTATATCTATCATAAAACCGAGCTAAATCAACTTAGCTCAGGCACCACCTTGTAGGGACGTCAATGATTTTATCAGGAGAATTACCTGTGGCTTGCCTTGACCTTTTTCCATAGTACTTGCTGGTTCTGGTCTCGCAGGCCAGCTGCACACTTGTGATCCTCAGCGAATAGAGGCGCAAGCTCGGGCCAGTGCTGCCACAGGATAGAGTTTGCGTGAGATGTGAGATGTAATATAATATATACATATTATATATATATATATATTTATACACATATATATATATACAGTATACATACAATTATACAACTCATTGAATGACCAACTTTGTAGGTTTTGTCAGACCCCCAAGTCTGACACCCAGCCCCAGCAGGTGCTGAAAGACGGAGATGCGAGCGGCGAACCCTGGGGACAATATCAGGTTGGGGGGTTGGTCACCAGGACGAAATGCGATGGGGGGAACGTCATCAAAAACCTTCTAGCAATCAAACCTGACCATGGAAAAGCATGGAGAATTATGGAGAATGATGGCAAATCACCCAGTTGTAGATGATTTGCCTACTGAACAAGTTCGTTTAACAGTGTTTTTTTGGGTCTCTTCAGAGCGTACCACACCTTGGCAAAATTGGATGAACTTGGTCACTACACAGTTCAGTGATGTAGCCTGGAAGGCACGACCCTCCCAGGGACCAAGGGCGTGCTTCCATGGTTTCTCTCTTGGCCATATAAGGCGTCGGATACAAATACCACTAATTGCTCTTGGTAGAACACTTTGTCTTGGTATACCCTCTGGTAAACTGACATAACTATGGAAAATCACCATTTTAAATGGGAAAATCCACTATTTCTATGGCCATTTTCAATGGCTTTTTGTATGTTTACCAGAGGGTATCACCTGCTACCTTCCATTTTCTGATTGGCCATCTCGCAAGACTTGGCTGGTTCAAGTCTCGGAGATTGCCATCCGGAAGGTTAGACCATAGGTCTGCGGGTCAAAGTCCCCCTTTGTTGACAGGCAAATCCCCAAAGTGTTTGTTCCAATGTGGTTCTTTTTGCTGATCAGATTCACTTTGAACATTCAAATGTGCATTTGTTTGCGGGTTGTGTTCAAACTTGACATATTTTTGGTCAAAACAATGTTTGGTACTTCAAAAACCAAAATTTGGCAGATTAATCATCGCACCTTTTTAATCCTTTGCAGGTTGATCTGTCTATTCCACTATGACTATATCCCCCTTCCATAATTATCCCACATATTGTCTATATTTATCCCATTCAGAAAAGCAACACAACGACATTTACTATTACAAATTAGCATATCATACTACTACCAGATGATGTTATACCTGTTATACATTCCAAAGCCAGAAAAAATGAACAGCCATCCTTCATAATCTGTGTGCCATGGTTTCAAAGTTGGATTCTATACCCAGAGATGCCCAGATTGTGGGATGAGCATCGCCCATTCACGGCATGTAACTTGAACCAGGCCATGGCTCGTGCCATGCGTTTGTTCATCGCTTTGGATCTGCTGCCCGACCTGGATGTCTTCGTGTCGCCCAACATCTATGCGGCTCGCTGGCTCGGGGGGACCTATACCATGATCCCTTGATGTGCTGAAGATGATCTATTCTGTTTTCCATTTCCAAAGGGGAAATCCACATATCTAGCCATTTCTAGCCATATTTCTAGCCATATATTTCTAGCCATGTATTTCTAGCCATAACTTGGGGCATCTAGTTTTTTTGTTTCCACAAGCAAATCCAAGAATAGATCCTCTGGTTGGTGGTTTGATATTCTTCCGGGCCGATAATAAACCACCCCCTACCATGAATGGGTTGTGTATACCATCAAAATATGGGTGGTTTATTCTTGCTTTACCAACAGTATATAGATTGTGGTTGTTGTGAACATTCTTGTCAATTCTCGTCTCGAAAAGACCCATGGTTTCATTGGAGGGGTAATAGGTGGCAGATTGTCATGGATTGTCACTTTTAGGGGATAATATCCTCGTTAATCAATTTGGTTTGGTTCATTGACTTAGCTTGATCAGCCTTGCCCGTCCCTGAGGACCAAGAGTCTCCCCCTGTACCGGTGCTGACCAAAGCGCGCACGGTATTCGCGCAGAATTTGTTCCGAGTGCCATCATACGAGCCTCTTGTTGGCACCAACTTTCCATGGGTTGGTACTATGCCTATGCCAAGTGGATTACACCGTATACCTTTTAAATCCCATTAATCCAGTTCGGATGAATTCAGATGAACATCCAGTTACCAGTTGTTTTGGCGTTCACTAGGATGCAACAGTTTGAACCCATGCTCATATGGTTCTGAACATGCAGTATATACTGAGATTCTTAAATTCTAATGGGGAAACATCGGAAAACAAGGAATTGATGGCCACAATACATCCCATTTTAGGGTGGCCCATGTAAAAAGATTCTGAAGTTCAGATGTTTAAACCCCATGTTTCTATGGGCGGTCCAGGTATTCATGTTGCTAAAACAATACCAAACCATCCCCAATTTCACCATAAATGGTATAAACCCTTCCAAAATGGATGGGTTTCTGGCATTGTCTTACCCATCTCAAGGAATCGACGGCCTCAGGTTGATTGGACCCTTGCTGGATCGGATTCGCACGGAGCTCGCAGCCATACCGTGGGACGACAAGGTGGGCATATATCCGACCAAGCTGGGTGGGTTGACCTGTTTTGGGCCATGGGAGAATTTCAAAGGAAATAGACTAACCAGCTGAACGATATTATCATATGTTGGTAAACCAAGAATAATCCACCCCCAAAATTATGATAAATGGGTTCTACAAACTCCAAATGGTAGATTTATGATTTGGTTTCCAACATTAAACGATTTTAAATCTTTTGGTGGGTTATCTCAGTTTAAAAAATGCAAAAAACAAGTGCCATGGAAGAAGTGCAAGCTGAAACTGGAGGCCCATTCGCTGAGGTTGGGTTGAAAGAGATTTTTATGTCCACCTATCAGTCTTTTGGTCTGCCGTCTAATTTCATAGAAGATTGCCTGCTGTGTGGTGACTTTGGTGCCCTTCTCCGCACAAAAATGAGCAAACCTTTCCATACTTTGACTGTGGTATCGGACGCTAGACACTAGCAAGACATGTCCCGTGATACCACAACCCAATAAATACGGTACAGGCGTTGTGATCAAAATGGCGTTCATTCTTCCAGAAACTTACACAATAACCAGGGACCATGAATCTGAATCAAAATAGATATATTTTTCTTGTAAAAACAGGTATATCGCTAAGTTTATCCTTACAAGACAAAATCCTTGTTCCAATCCACTCGCAGACCTGCGACAACGATACTGGGCTGTATCCAACGGATATACCCTGCAGCAAACTAACGTAGGATTGAACATTGCCCATTTACAGATGGTTTACCCAAGTTTGTCTACGAACAAATTGGCATAGCTATGTTACATTACCAGAGGGTACTCCTACATATCAACATGCAACCAAACAAATGGGGTATACCCAAGAATCAACCTGATAAATCTTTCTTCAACAATTCATTTGCAATGGTTGAAGAAGGGATTTAGATGATTTGCTGTTTGCCAAATGAATGGAAACATTGATCCCCGCTAATATGGCTATGAATGCCAGTCCTCATTATAATATTATATGATACTCCCCATATCATGATATGCTAATGATAGGTCTCCAAAAGTAGACGCTTAGAATCATTAGTCGAAACTCTATTGTTCATATAGATCTGATCTAAGAGATGATTTGTATGCTTGTTAATACGATCTACTAGCATAGTCAAGGGTTCATGATTACTATCCTCCGGTAATCAAACATGGCAATTGGAAAATACCTGATGAAAATGGAGGTTTTAATGTGACAACTATGTATCCATAGAGAATGGGATGTTCCATTGCTACGTTTTATTTTCTGGAGGGTAGTTTGATCGATTCGTAGCCCCAAATATATACCCCTGCAGTTGCCAATCCCATAGCCATAGCCACAGCCACATACAACGTGGGCCCCCTAGTTATAAGTTGGTTTACAACCCCATCTAAGTATATAGTTAATAACTACTATAAACCCAACTTAGCTATCTTGGGGGCCCCACATTGCCGCAGCAGCTGTACTCAGGAGCCACGGCTCTTCTGGCGCGGCGGCATGCGCAGTTTCAATCGCTGCAGCTGCGATCCAAGGCGTGAAAAATGACGGGATTTCGCTAGAAATGGGGGATTTTAACCATGAAACATAGCGATTTAGCCAATTCACCATGGTTATGTTAAGTTATTTTGTCCAAAAATGTTTAAGTCTGTGGTCATTTTTATATGGAAAATGAATGAAAATGATTGAACACGATGACAAAGCATCAAAATTTGGGGACCCTAATCGTGAGAAACAGCCAAATGGGAGGGGTAATTCCACCCAACCTTACATGACAGGTTGGTGAACTAGTTACTTCAATTTGCCCAGATGATCATTTGTAGCAGCTCCGCATACCGTTCGGTTGTTGCTTGGTGATGATGCCGCTTATTTTCGTTTGCTCATGATAGTTGATGGCTGTCTAGAATGATCAATTACTCAACTCACCATTGTGAATCAATGTTAACCGATTAACATTAATCAACCCGAATATCTATTGAACCAATCATCCACCTGAGCAACCCACAATCTGATTGGTTGTTAAGGCATCAGCTGTGGATGGGCCACCAAGGCAACTGGACGATTTGTTTAGTTCCCCTCCAGCAATTTGACATAGCCATGGACAATGAATCATTTAGTTTTAGTTTGATGATTTACCGTTTACCTATAAAAAATGGTGATTTGCCATAGCTATGTGAAATTACCAGAGGGTATTGTTTCATGATAGTCTTGGACTTTTTCCTGGAATTCAACATAAATGATCCAGATACCAGTAGTACCGCACAAGGCGGTGGCGGAAGTTTCAAAAATAGGAAACCTGTAGGAGAGGTTCGTTGCTGTGACTGATGGATGGCAGAGCGAACCCACTGATGGACCGACAAGTGGTTGGAGGCAGCGCAGTGTAGTTGTAATGTAGTGTNTGGATGGCAGAGCGAACCCACTGATGGACCGACAAGTGGTTGGAGGCAGCGCAGTGTAGTTGTAATGTAGTGTAGTTGTAGTTGTGGTTGTAGTTGTAGTTGTGGTTGTAGCTGTAGTTGTAATGTAGTGGTAGTTATAGTTGTATTTGTAGTGCAGTGCAGTGTAGTGTAGTTGTAGTGGTTAGTGTGGTTGTAGTTGTAGTTCTTGTAGTTGTAGTTGTTGTAGTTGCTGTAGTTGTTGTAGTTGTAGTTGTCATGGAATTGAAGTTGTAGTTGTAGTTGTTGTAGTTGAAGTTGTAGTTGACGTTGTAGTTGTAGTAGTTGTAGTTGTTGTTGTAGTAGTTGTAGTTGTCATGTAGTTGAAGTTGTAGTTGAAGTTGTAGTTGAAGTTGTAGTTGAAGTTGTAGTTGAAGTTGTAGTTGTTGTAGTGGTAGTTGCAGTTGTAGTTTTGTAGTTGTAGTTGTAGTAGTTGTTGCAGTGTAACATTCCGAAACGAAGCAATTCTGCGGGACTTCCTCCATTTTTGAAGTTGACAACATCAAAAACGAAGCAATTTTGCGAGGCTTCCTTCAAAAATGGAAAGTTGAGTGTGCAGCTGACGGCCTCGTACCAATGCGTTTTGCGANAAAAACGAAGCAATTTTGCGAGGCTTCCTTCAAAAATGGAAAGTTGAGTGTGCAGCTGACGGCCTCGTACCAATGCGTTTTGCGATTTTTCCATGCCATCTCTAAAGTACTGGGCCTGCCACGAAAAAGTGAAGCCAAGTCATACAAAGTGCTGCACCTGTCACGCAAAATGAGTTTAGCAAACCTGAAGATCTGATGTTCCAAAATGCAACCCCTCTCACTAAATCAGCGCCCTGACCTCTTAACATGTTTGCTTGAAGTGTCTCTTGTACTGCGCCTGCCACGAAAAATGCATCTCTGCAGATCCTCTTCAAATGTCCCACGCCTGCCATCGTTTTTGAAAATGCTACAAAACCCACACGTTTNCGTTTAGCTCACTTTTGACAAGGTGCAGAATCCCTTGCGCCTGCCACACAAAACGACGTCTGGACGTCCAAAAGTGGTCCGAGCATGTGGTGCTTTTAACATTTTCACTTCCAAACGTGCTTCGTGCCAGAACGGCGTGCAACTTCCAAGTGCTCCGAACGTGACAGTTTTTCACACTTTCTACTTCCAAATTTGCTTTGCGCCACAGCGCCGTGCACTTTTTCAACATCTCAACTTCCAAAAGTGCTCCGAACGTGACAGGTTTTAACACTTTTCGCTTCCAAATGTGCTTCGCGCCACAACGCCGTGCACTTTTTCAACATCACAACTTCCAAAAGTGCTCCCAGACCGCCAGTTTTTAACACTTCTTTTTACTTCCAAATGTGCTTCGCGCCACAAGGCCGTGCACTTTTTCAACCTCTCAACTTTCAAAAGAGGTCCGACGCTGAGGTGTTTTGTAGCTTTTTACTTCCAAACGTGCTTCGCGCCACAACGGCATGCAATTTTTCATCTCTCATCTGCGCAGATGTCGCCGCGCCCGCCGCTTCAGCGAGCCTACTTTTCGACCTTCCGGAGCCACAAAACTTTGGAAAAACACAGCGTTTCGCGACTTTCCTACCTTTTCGCGCGCCTGTATCTTCTTTCTTCTGACTTTCTCCGCATCTCCTCTTTTCTCGTCTGACTGTCTCCATCTTCTGATTTTCTTCCTGGCTGTGCTTTTCCATCTGTCCATATTGTCGGAAGGTTTAGCTTCTAAACTTCCTTCGAACATTAGATAACATGTGCAAGATAAAATAGCATAATAGTTCCATCCTAAAATGTACGTTTTCAGACTAAATGTGGGTTGGTTGGAAAATGGCGTATCCCCAAATCCACTTGTTTATCAACATTTTATCATGTTTTCTCTATTGAATGGCCATTGTACGGGTATACCGCAATTTCAGACAAGCCTAATTTCATCTAATTTCCATTTTCAAGTGATTAACTCACTAATGATGTTCCCATCGGTTAGTCCATCATTTGGGGAACCTACTTGTGGCCCCATGAGCAAATCAAATCAAGTTATCAACCAGTGGTTAGTTGGTGCTTTGGGGCCCGGGGGTTTGGAATGGGATACATCAGTTCGTGACAATCCCTTTCACACGGGAATTCGGGCATGTCAAAGCTTTTTTGTTCACTGGCTGAAGTAAATATATATATATATATATATAAATATGTAAATATATCATCAATGACCAGTGATATATGCCTTCAGACCTGGTCGGCTAGATTCCCTTAAAAACTGACATGACCGGCCACAGTCAGGTGGGTCCAAACTTCCCACGTGCCCATGGGGTCAGGCAGGCGCAGTGGCCGGGCCTCTGGCGTAACTTCTCGCAGCTGCTGGAGAATGAAGGCGCAGTGGATCTTTCACAGGCGCTTAGCTGTGGAAAATGACCTATTTATCATGCTGATTTTTCATAGGTATGTAGCAAATAACCAGAGGGTAAGTTAAGCTTATTTTGATAGACAGGATTGCTCCAATGCATTATAGGTAAATGATAGCCACAACGGGTGGAAACTCGTGATTTTACATCTTTGTCTATCCAATTTCCTCCCTTGTATATGGGGTATTGGCAGCAACCCTCTTAAACATTGAGATTTAAGCACCAAGATGGAAATTTCACCAGCAAACATCTGGATTTAGCCATCGTGAATTGGGATTTGGGTATCAACGCTTGGGATTTCAGTCTGAAAAACCAGGACTTACGCATCAAAATACTGTGGATGGAAGAAATCCTGCACCAGCTGGTAACTAGTGGCAACTATGAACCACTGCAAAGAATGATGGGAGTATAATGGGATAAACCAACAACCAGCTGGTGCAGGATTTCTTCCATCCACAGTATGATTGGAACAACTGGGTAAACGTTGGTTGAGTAGTTTGGTGGAGTGAAGGTTTCTGGCCATGCAGGAATACACTAAGCAGCTAAACGCAGTACATCTTTTGCAGGGAATCTAAGGTTGGCCAAGCAAAAGCAACGCCTGGCAGTTCAGCGTGTGACCTATTTCAGGGGCTGAGTGAGCTTCGACCTGGGGTCTGGAATGGTAAAGATTACGATAACTAACTATCAACAAAAATGGAGATCTTGTAGGTTTTCCCTTAAACCCATCCATCGTCTAAGTCTCACCTCTGTCCAGTCCTGGCACCAGGGGTTGGGCCCTGCGGGTGCACGCGGCTCATTACCAATGGCGGGGCGGCCATGGGTTCCATTGTGTCCACTTGGACAATGATTAGGGTGGATAAACACGGTACAATTCACCAAAAAAAACTCGGAACTTCAGCAGTGATTAAAATGAGAGGGGCATGGTTTGGGGATGTTTAGGTGCAAAATTGATGTTTGCATCTCCAGATCGGCTGGTGATTCTTAGGAGATCATATCAGCCCAGAAAATCTGGGCCGTGCCTGGTTGGTGATGCTATGGAAATATGTGGAGCATTCTACTCATTTCTGTTGCTGTTTGATCCGCCCTTGAGGTAGCAAGTTTACGTTTGTGGTTCAACTACAAACTATAGGAACAGTGACTAGGTTGCTCTTCCATGCCCACTGTTTGCAGTCCAACAGGTGTTCCTCTTTGTTACATCCCCACTACTTGTGGGCAACATGTTATTTGGTTGGTGAACTGTCCAATTTTCAATGATCGGAGCGCGATGATGGATGGTTCTAAGCGGACTAGTCCCGTGTTTTATATTAGCAACTAGCTTGTGTGCCAGTTCTTGCCTCAATATGCACATTATTTATCCTGTTTATTTGATTTTCGGTAGTATGGTTGTATAGTTTTACTTGTATTGCTTGGGTTTTCACCGAACCTTGCGCAACAAACATGGGGATCTGACCAACAAATGTGTTTTGCAATGATTTGGTTTTCTGGCAAAGATCGGGAACCCCATGGTTACTTTTTTCCGCCAAATCTAGGTCTAGGGGAACGGTAGTCCCCCTAAATGTAACATGGAACCCAACATCAATGGCTATATCCAGTAGAGTGTTTGTTTTTGAGATCCTATCACTTTGGGGGTTCCAGGATTTTAGTAGCTAAATCCAGGAGATTTTTTTGGGATTGAAATTTAAGTAGGGTGTGTTTTGCCTTGCAGCTGTAAACCCCCCAGATTTTCCCACGGCGCAGTGAGCAGCTTCGAGCTCTGCAACCGCGTGCGGCTCTGCGAGATCGGCGGAAAATATCCGTGCCTTGGCCCGATGGGAGGCGAAAACGCCGTAGAAATGGATAGAAATGGTGGGTTTCTACCGGGAAAATTGGGAATTGCTGGGAAAAGTACAGGGATTTTCTTGAGCTCCCGATTCTTCAGAGATGGGAAAGTCAAATTTGCAGTGGTTGAATCACTACAATTGCTAATCAGGCCAAATCCGCCTTAAAATGAAATGGTCATAGATACTGATCAAATCCCCATTGAAATGAAATGGTCCTACATGGTTGTTAGAGCATGATCGTTGCTTGTTAAACTTGGATCATCATTCTTGCAGAATAACTTGAGAGAGAAACTGATTTCAGCAGCAAGCATGGCGATAAAACGGACTGGACAAATTGATGATTTGAGCAGCAAAAAATGGGGATTGTATCAACAAAAACGTGGATTCTAATTCCGAATATTGGGATTGATGAAATCTGGCCAAACAAAAACTAGGCTACAACCAGCTTATAAAGAAATTGACACAACGATTAATTATGGGAGAAACAGCATGGAGACATTGCTAAAAGCGAGAGACAAACACGGCCATGAGCTGGACGTCGTGGAATTTCTCTGGAATCTCTGTGCCCAAGCGTTACATGATCTCCTTTTTAACAAGTCGAATCTACAAATTTCACCGAATTTCACCCGAGTTTTCTATAGTTTTTTGTTTGGGTTGGGTTGTATACACCATTTCCAATGTTGGCGAGGCCCTTGTTGTTTTCATGTCATATCATGTCATGGAAGATTTGTGTGCCGAACTTACAGGCATTTGGTGGATGCCAAGTTGGCGTACATCCCAGCGTCCTACGACTCGATCCTTGGATCTATGGTATATCCAGCAGCCCCCTCAAGGGCCGCTTTGTTTGTAGTGCTTTGGGGAGGTCAGCTGTACACAATCATATCATATAACATTTATGATATTATACAATATTATATACTATCATGTCATATCTATATCATTTGTATGTATGCATATTCATTATATTTTGCTATATGCAAACAATATAGTCTCTAATGTCTGTCCAACCACCCTTGGAATATGGCGTGTTCAACCATTACTCCCAGCCACCAGTGAACCGCCCCAAGGATTCGTGGCCTGGCGGAAGAACGGGGCTATGTGGCGGACTACACGCAGCCCAGCCAGCAGCTGCGCTACAAGTACCTCATCTCCACGGAGCCTTGGAAGCCTTGGAATTGGAATGAAATCCCAAGCAACATCTTAAGAACATGGCTAGTAATATTGTCGTAATCACCTTTAGGGTTGGACATTGTAGGATTCAAGACCCAAATTTGACACTTTTGTTGTCATTTATCTCTTTTGAATGATAATCTCGGGGGTGTACTCTATCTTCAGACATGCTCATTTGTATCCGGGATCGGAGCCCATCATTGTACAGTAGGGGTTCTGACTTGGAGACCCCCGAAATTGAATGGTTTGAGGTACGGCCTACAGCCTTCCAGTCGGGAGATGGTCTATCTCTCAAAACAGGTCATGTTCCAAGCCGTGGATCCCCGGTTTGGTGCATATTAAAGATTCCCTCGCTGAATTCCATAGACGTAAAAATGACATTGTTGGAAATCAGAAGCCTCCCAATGTGTTTTATTTCTTGTGATGCTTCGTTGGAAAAAACCATGAAGTCTCTAGGCTGATGATCAACCTCCGAGTTCAGCTTGAGATCCAAGGATGGGTCCACTATTGATGACACGCGGATCTATTGGATGCTGTCCTCTGGGTCCTTAGCGCGGGACTCAGTGAAACTTGGAGCCCTATCCCAGGTTTTTCTCATTATGCTCCTTTCATCATTCTCCATGTCGAAATATGTTAAAACATACCGAATAAAATGGCGAATTTGGGGCATTCCATGTTTTTAGACAAATCCACATGCTTTTTTGTTTACAACCATATACAGATATGCTCAATAAATGCATGCCTATACAAACATCTCCAAAAATCATTGGCTGGGTATTAGAATTGTTCATCCTTGCGATGCTTATGATGACTGCTGGCCAGGTCTTCAAGCAGATCACACCCTTGCTGCCTTTCGGTGCCCCGGACAATGGTGGAACCTCCAAAGAATCATGAACCATGCTGGAAATTCAAGCAAGAGCCAACATGGGGGAACCCAAACCAAAATGCCTTCGGAAAATGGTGGGACGAAATCCAAAACACTTCCATGCCCTATGGATCCAGATACTTACTGAGAAGGTACTTAGCCTCATAAATCATATCCCAAAACGCTTCCTGAGAAGGTACTTGGATCCAGGGATGAAAAAATGGAGGACTCCACAAAATCGATGCCAGGCCTTCCAGCTTTGCAGCCCTGGAAGCATTTCGTGCCGGTGAAGGAAGATTTCAGCGACTTGGATGAAGATTTCCCACAAAAACTAGGAAAATCAAGGGAAATCATTTATAAACGGCGGATATTTTTGGGTGCGGTTGCCTGATCATCTGAGTTTGAAGCCGGCATAAGTACAAGAGAAACTACGATCAGTCACTGCATATTGAGAATTTCTATTTAAATGGGGCCACGGACTCTCAACCAGCAGGCTCTCAAAGTTTTGTTGTACAGATTTGGGTACGGACCAAAAGTTACGATCATTGAGACCATCGATCTTGGCAATTTTTCAGTACCGAACCATTTTCTTCAAAAGAAAGAACAATAAATCAGTTCTTTAGACCTCACTTGTACCCCAACCATACCCAACCATTGTTTGTTTCAAACCATTACTCAATCGCATTTAGAACAGCTGGTCCATCCCCTTGGTGGCCCGCCTTGTGGCCCTGGGGGCGAGGTGACCTGGTTGAGAAAGTGGAATGGGCCCGTGCCAACGATGATGCCTGCAGGGCGATGGCGCCTCGGTACAGAGGGCTGCAGAATGATGTCAACTGAGTTTTGAAAAAATCGGTGGTTGACATTGTGGGTCAACACTTATGAGAGAAATTCGGAAACTCATAGCTTTCAGTTCTTTTGTGTACTATACATTTGTGATTCTATGACAGTCCAAAATTGATTTTCCATGTTTTTTTTTCCGAAATATTATGTAGATCTTGACCAGCAAAGGTGGGGATTGAGGCCACATAAAATTTTGGGTCGGTAAAACCAATAGTCAAAGAGATTTTTGGGGATTGGGTCAAAACATGTCATATACTTTTTTTTTTAAACAATTAAAGTTTTTTGGGAAGAACATCCAGCTATACTATATCAGATACCCTCTGGTAAACTAACATAGCTATGGAAAATCACCATTTTCAATGGGAAATTCCACTATAAAAGGCCAGTTTCAATAGCTATGTTAGTTTACTGGAGGGTATTTTCATGTGAAAAAGATGGTGCCAAGGATTTGATTTGATCAACCGCAAGTTGGATATCTGTCAGTGCCGGGCATGCCCTGATGTGCCAGGAACGTCTGAATCGGAAAGAAATCTTTGAGAATCATCCAGATTTCACTCGAGATATGATTCGTAGGTTTTACACTATTTTTGTTCACCTCTCTGTTGGTATGATACTGGTACTGTATCCCGGTATTTTCCCTATAGTTTCCCATATTCTCTCATATTTTCCATGTATTTTCCCATATTCTCTCATATTTTCCATATATTTTCCCATATTCTCTCATATTGTCCATATATTTTCCCATATTCTCTCATATTGTCCATATATTTTCCCATATTCTCTCATATTTTCCATATTTTCCATATGATATCGGGACTGATGTTGTTTAAATCTTTGTCTTTCCCCATCTTTTCTCAGAGTTCATCACCCCTTTGGATGCCAGTCGTAGGCGGCGCGGGCGGGAGACTTCGCCCGTAGCTTCTTTACGGAGGAAGAGATTCTGCACTATGTCTACAGGGTGGCGGGGAGCGATGGGAACATGTTGAACTGTTTTTGTGGGGATTGATCAGGAATAGAATGGTCCACAATCTACTCAAATCCACTTGAATACGTTTTATGGTTGTTTCCTCGAATGGTGGTACCCCCAAATCATCCATTTTTATAGGATTGTCCATTTTAAGCTATCCATTTTTGGGTACCACCATTTATGGAAACCAAGTTATATATTTGATATTCTTACTTGGACTACTGGGTTACATTGGCTATGGAACAACAAATTGTTGACCAGAATAGTTTCCCCATTTTGAGACGGACCCAAATCTGGCCAGGAATTCATCCGTGATATCTAGCGACCTGTCATGGGCTTCCCAGAAAATGACGGTGCCTCCCAGTCACTCCTAAAGTTCATGGTTTCCCGGGGGGTTCCATAAAATGGGGGTACCCGGTACCCCAAAATGGATGGTTTATACAATGGAAAATCCTATGAAGATGGATAATTTGGGAGTACCACCACTTTCAGGAAACCTCCAGGTGAATATCTGGGTTCCAAATGCTCGTTGCTTCGTGCCAGGTGCTTCGACAAGTGGTAGACACAGTCAGGGATCCCAATCTCGCTCGTGGGAATGGTTCATGAGTAAAGATGCTTACGTATGTTTGTCATGTTTAAGATACCATGAAGTCGTGTTGTCTCCGAATATCAGCCGATGGTCACAGCACCGGAAGAGCTTCCGAATACCAATGTCATGCAGAATCACAACATACACAATCAGAATCTCAGAATCATCCTTAAAATATGGGTATGGGTCAAGATTAAGTACCCCAAGAATTAGATGGTTAGTACTAAACATTTTGACTTATCTCCATATCTTTACAGCCACTGGTGCAGATGATCAATCCCCAACTCAGGACTGAGACGACTCGACGACCTCCCGATGTTTCTCGTCCGAGTCGAGCTGTCAAGGCCAGGATCGGTCAATGGCCGAACAAAAAGGTGATTTGTTTGTGCTGGTCGTAGTAGCCAATATCTTGTTGTCACAACATGCTACAATCAATATATGGATGTATATATATATATATTTATATATGTACATGGTGCATATCAACATAGAGATCATGTTCTTGGTGGGCCAATGCTGGCTCAGGGCACTCTTTGGGAGGGAAGCCAGTGGCTTCTACAGGGTCGTTTTGTGCAATGGTGATACCCATATGGACTGTCGATTTTCATAGAAATCCCCATCAATCACATCATGATTAGTTCACCGGCATCATTGTGACATTGATCATCAGGGATAGTAATAATGGTGGACGGATGTTGGACTATCGTTGTCGTACTCAATCATGACAATGTGTCATTACTATTGGGTCATCATTAGATCATCACCACAATAATAACAGAAAATAACAATAATAATCATCATCACCATCACCATCACCATCACCATCACCATCACCCTCCTCCTCCTCCTCATCATCATCATCATCATCATCATCATCATCATCATCAGTATTGCTATTATTATCACTAATATGAGAAACACCCAAACTTCATACAGATATATATATATATATCAACATATGTACATGCCATCATAATTTATCATTATCGTTTCACTACATTTCAATGCAGATTCTTTGATAGTTCTACCGGGCACAGCTGTTGCGGTGCAGGCAAATGCGCGTGGTGAACGACAAGGACCGTGAAAGGTTTCGACAACTCTTGGTGACTTGGTGTCTTAAAATAGGGTATATTCCCAATTATAGCCATTTATTGTTGGGATAATGATCATTAACCATTGGGGAAAACGGGGTACACTATTTTCAGACAAACCCATATCCCTGGGAAGATCAATTAGTATCATACCCCAAACAAATCCCGTTCGCATCCCAATAGAATGACTCAATTCTCTCTGTTTGGGGCATGTTCACTGCTGGCGTTATGACCCGCGGCAAAAGACTCCCCGAATGTACGGAACCTTGGGCGTGGAAGTCTAAAGTTTCAAGCAGATACGATGATGATGACAACGTGCACCGGCTTGTTCAACTGACTTTTTTGCGTTCCCAAGCATGCCATTCCCTCATGGCTTTGTTTTGCAATGCACCTTTCTGTTGGTGAAACCCCCAGTTTCACTGGTTGATGCTCCTTTTTCCTACTGATCAAATGCAAGTTTTAGATAGTTTTAGCTGATTACACTTTTTTTGACTATAGATTCCAGTTTTTTGTGGATTAGTTAATTCCCACTCTTATGGGTCGAATTGGTGGGCCCCAAGGACCTGGTTTCGATCGTTGCCTCCGCTCGTTGTTGGAGCTCGCGTTCCCCGAAGGCCGCGTCTGGGAAGGATGTATCTCGTATTTGTCACATTTCATATTTTTATGTCCTGTTATATGAATCTAATCATATGTATACAATTAGATGTATATACGATTATGATTATAATTAATATATATATATATATTATATATATATATATGCGTGTGTGTGTGTGTGTGTGTCAAAAGTCAAAATCGTTCAAGATCTCTATCTGTGAATAAATGTAATTTACTTTAGTATTGCCTAAAAATCCGGGGGCCAGGGTTATTTACTGATAGGGGAGTTTTATTAATCCTACCTTGTGATTAACATAAATGCGCAAAACACAGCATTTGCAGCTTATGTTCCTGCCTTGTTTTAACAACGGACACACCCTCCCACCAGGTCATGTACAAGCAGCTGATGGTGGTGGACTGATTGCCCTCCAGTGAGTGGGATGGGTGTATCTATTGCTACTTTCACATATCAACCAATCTTCCTGCGTTGATCGGTACCTCTTGTCTGAGCCGTACCCATTTGTG
The DNA here is from genome assembly GCA_003297045.1 of Symbiodinium sp. clade C Y103. Lineage (NCBI taxonomy): Eukaryota > Dinophyceae > Suessiales > Symbiodiniaceae > Cladocopium > Cladocopium sp. clade C. The sequence continues at coordinate 59,538 of BGPT01001515.1, forward strand.
TCGCCACAGCAAGCAGTGAATGTTGCTGTGCTAGGCACAGCTATCAGCTTTGCGCGTGCAATTTTCAGAGTCAGAAGAGCTGCGAAAAGCATTGTCAGCAGATGGACATACTTGGATGTGCAGCCCAGTATTTGGATTATGATCCTGGTTACCCCCCCAGTTGTATAATATGAATTTGTATCAACTTTCCAAGTGGGATACACGACGTGACACACGCAGGGAATGACTCATCAAACGATCCAAAATGATTTTGGTTCCACAGTGCCTAGCCGTACTCCTTTCATGGTCTTGTGAAACTGATCTACGGCAAAATCAGGCAGTACTTAATCGGTCCTATGGAGTGGAAAACCAAAGGCTGCCCAGTGCGATCCTGATGAAAGACCTGAAGAGCGAGCTTATTGAGGCATATTGAGGCCCTAAAAAGAATTAGACCCCCAGACCCCCATCAGTTGCTGCATATTCTAACTTGGCCACGGTTGAAGTATTGGGGTACCGAAATGGGTGTTTTCCAGATTGGGGACCGCTCAAACCATGAAGTCCAGAAGTAAACATGACTGATTTCGGTGATTTCTTGGGTCCCTCATTCTAGGAAGATTCCAGTTTTTGAACGGTTTACTAACAAAGGTAACCAGTCCACGAGAAGTGCCCTGGCAGTGAACATTTGGTTTACAACCCCAGCAAAAACAAGATGAACTAGATACAGTCCTGTAAACTAGCGTAGGTGTGGAAAACCCACCATTTGTAGATCATTTTCCGAACGGGAAACCATTGGTTTTCCACATCTGTATTAGTTTACCCTAGGGTATACCCAGCCATTAGCCCAGTGATTTGATGTTATTTCAACCACTAGACACCCACCGAACTCGGGGCCCCAACCGCTGAGGTCCGTGGAAAATGGGGCATTGCAGATCTGGTGGAGCACAGCAGTCAGGTGCGGCTGATGGGATGTTTGGGATGATTTGTGAAGTTGCGGAGCTGATGTTTTCTACAGCAATTATCAAACAATTGTGGTTTGAAACAGTTTAGCCATAAAACCTAGGGATTTCGGATTTCACCAGAAAATTGGTGATTTAAGCTATCCAAATTGGGAGAAAACGACCGCCATTTTCAATGCGAGATTTGGGGATTTCTGAAGTCATGGGGGACCCCAAGTTTTCAACCAAGTTGTTGAGGTCATTTTTTGCGACGTGGAAACGGGGAAACCAGTGGTTTTGGGGACACGAATCTTGGAAAATACCCAAATGGCTAATAGTGGTTAGTGGGCGTGTCTTAAACCTATAGCTCTTCTGATACCTTGTGATCGGAACTCTGGCTAGTTGAGAGCTAGAAATTACAATTTGACGCAGTCTGTGATAGTTGCTGCAAGCATCCTTTCAGAGCTTAGGGAGGCCCTTTCAGTGACGCTCACTCAACCGGCAAATGTAGGGTGACTAGTCGGGAAACTGGACTGATTCCTGAGGTCAGACATTCACAGAAGTGGTCGGTAAAAGTGTGGTATCAATCCGCCATTTTCATCCATGCTTCACCAAATATCATCCATTCATTACCTGGGGAATGCCTGCATCTGGGTGGAAAGAGAGTGATTTGCCATGCAATTTCATGGCGGCCGGGCTGCATTGCTGGTGGTATTGTATGATATTGTGGACATATTGTTGTAGATTATATTGTAGATGACATCTTTGTTGGATACCATCATTGCTTGTTTTTTGAACTTAGCCTCTGAGACTGTCCGCAGTTGAACCTTGCTATCAAAACAGCAAGGCTTAGTCTGAGAGGCATGTAGCCATCATTTACCAATGGAAGCGCCGCAAGATCCTAGGTTCTGAGATTTGCCAACCTGCACCTCTCCCATCCTCTCCCCAGAAACGTTTCCCTCTGGTTATGACTAACAGTTTGCACTGGAAAATGGCTCATTTTTTAAGATGATGAACATGATGATTTAACTTGCTTAACAATGTTGAAATTCCAGTTCGCTACTTTGAAGTACCAGAGGCTATGACATTTTGGTGATTACTGCGGCTACTTCACCTCAGTCTTTCTGGAAATGCCGCGGTAGCGACCTGCCCTAGCCATGCTGCGTTGCAATCGCAGGTCCTGCAGGAAAGACGGTCGCGTTTCGAGTTTTGGGACTCAGAGATGGAAGTCACGGCTGGACGAAAGGACGTCCAAAGATGGTGAGAGACTGGAGCAAATCACAGGATTGAGGCCTACCAGAGCCAACTTTCATAACATCCTACAGAGGCTCGTTGAGAAGAGACGCCCGGAATTGATCGTTGAAACTTTTGCAGTTATCCTACGGAATAGGAGATTTCGGCCCAACGAGCGCGATTTCACAAGTGGAATTTCAGCTTGTGGAAGGGCAAAACTGTGGCAACAAGCTTGTTGGCTCTTTCACACAATGCTTGAGACAAAAGCCGTTGCCGACAGTGTCAGCTATAATGCGACTATCAGTGCCTTTGAGAAGGGAGGTCAATGGCAAAAGGCATTGGGATTTCTTGAAGCAATGCCAAAATCGAGGGTGTCTGTAGATGTAGTCAGCTACAGTGCGACTATCAGTGCTTGTGAGAAGGTGGGAAAATGGCAGCAGGCATTGGATTTGTTCGAAGCAATGCAGAAAGCCAAGGTGACACCAAATGTTTTCAGCTACAGTGCAGCTATCAGTGCCTGCGAGAAGGGCGGTCAATGGCACCAGGCATTGAATTTGTTAAAGGCAATGCCGAGAGCCAAAGTGCCCCCAAATGTCACAAGCTACAATGCAACAATCAGCGCCTGTGAGAAAGGCGGTCGGTGGCAGCAAGCATTGCAGCTGTTTGAGGCAATGCAAAAAGCCAAGGTGACCCCAACTCTCATCAGCTACAGCGCAACCATCAGTGCTTGCAAGAATGGAGGTGAATGGCAGCACGCACTGGTGTTGTTCGAGGAAATGCAGAAAGCCCAACTAATCCCCAACCTTATCAGCTATAGTGTGACCATCAGTGCTTGTGAGAAGGGGGGTCAATGGAAGCAGGCTTTGGACTTGTTCACAGCAATGCAGAAAGCCTGCGTCAGCCCGGATGTCATCAGCTACAATGCAACGATCAGTGCGTGTCAGAAAGCCGGTCAATGGCATCAAGCATTGTTGGTGTTCGAGGAAATGCAGAAAAAAAGCAACGTGACCCCAGATGTTATAAGCTACAATGCGACCATCAGTGCTTTTGAGAAGGGAGGTCAATGGCAGCAGGCCTTGATGTTGCTTGAGGCAATGCCAAGAGCCCAAGTGATCCCAAATGAAATTAGCTACAATGCGACCATCAGTGCCTGTGAGAAAGGTGGTCGGTGGCAGCAGGCATTGCTGCTTTTTGAGGCAATGCAGAAAGCCAAAGTGACCCCAGGTGAAATCAGCTACAGCGCGACCATCAGTGCTTGTGAGAAGGGAGGTCAAAGGCAGCAGGCATTGATGTTGTTTGAAGCAATGCCAAAAGTCAAAGTGCCTCCAGATGGCAAACCAAGCACTGATGGCCAGGGCAGCGAACCGTGAGCGGGAAGGGGGCACCAGACGTGTGGACAGGATGATCAATCACTGGATTTTGTTTCATTATGTTTTATTTGTTTTACTCACCTGATTGAAGCATACTTTCACCTGGCGCAACCCCTTTGTCACATAGCGTTTCATAGCGCACAAGGTTTGGCTCCCAAACCATGGGTTTCTGTTCTCAAGTCTTATCAACATAGCTGTGCTTGATGGTAGTTACATTTGCAGTTGAATGGGCTTGTATATAAACCAACAAACAGAAGTGGCGGCCCCCCACATTGTAGCATGGTTGGTGATGGTTCACCGGATTCGTGACGTCGTGGCCGGATGCGTTTGAAAAGCAGCAGCGACGACCGGCCGAGGACTACCGCAGCACCTGCACCATCCCAGGAATTGCTACAGAGGTTAAGGGGTGACCTCGATCCTGGCTATCTCACTATATCCATTGCATCCCAATGGTAAATCCTATATCCATCCCACATAACTCAGTGATTTCTTGTTTTTTTTGATGGTTTTTCATGCATGAAGCCACAATGTTCATCCATTTTCGTCCATTTTTTCTAGGGTTTTTGATGCATCCACTCACCGGGTTGTCCTCCGGCCCTGGGCCGAAGCCCGTCTTCTCGCTTCGCGAGGTCAAGTCCTTGGCGGATCAACCGTTGAAGATCTCCGTGACGGGCAGCCTCGACAGCCACGATCGCCAGGCAACGACTCGCCGAGATCGGGGGATTTTATCATGAAAATGAGCTATTGAAATGGCCATTGAAATTGGGAAATCCCCGAACTAAATGGTGGTTTTAATGGGAAAATCATCTATAAATGGTGGGATCACAGCATTATTTCATCCACTTAATTCATCTTCATATTGTGTATACTGTATATATGGTTTGGTTCAAACATGGGGAAATTGACACAAAACTGCCATTTTACAGCAAGAGGGGAAAAACACATGATGAACCTTGACACGCCTATCCAAGAGTGGCTATGTAATCCATGAAAAATGGCTAAAAATGGCAGGTACAACGATATAACCATCTAAAAGATGATTTTAACGATGAGTAAACTGGATTGTGATCTCAGTCAGACAGTATTATGGAGTGTCAGCAGAAATTCGTCAGTTCCAACTGCCGGGTGGTCCACTTTTCCACTAGAAGTCCGAATTTTTACTCCCAATTTACACTACACATCCCAAGTTTCACTACAGGTTCAATTTCATGTTCAATCCAATTTTTGTCAAACACGCGGCGATTTTTGATCAGTAATAAACTTGGGCCACGTGGCACTCCCGTCAGGTCTTTATTGAAAAGGCCAGGCTTACAAAGGCGTGGGATGTTGGTTTTCGGTGTGTCTTGCTGATTTTCAGTTACAAACAATACAGATTTGGGAATAATCAACAATAGAATCTGTTTTTCAATAATCGGATCAGATTTGGAAACTTTTCCAAACGACTTTGGTGGGATTTTGGCGGCGTAATCAGATATTCAACACGCTTCGCTAAGTTCAAGCTGTTGGGTGCTGCCCCCTATTTCAAGAACCACTGAAGAATGGTGGGAATCAGCATTTCAGATGTTGACAGAATTTGAATGTCGTTGTCATCTAAATGTAATCTAAAGTCATCTATTTGCTCTGCCGATTTTTTTCCCTCGGAAACATATGGAAGTTCCGGAAGCATTGGTTTGGGTCCAACTTGGACGGTTGATTTCGTCACGAAAATTTGTGGATGAAAGACGGATGAATGATGAAAGACCACATTTTGCGGATTGTGATTGGCATCCAAAGTACCATGTATTTCCTATCTTGTTGGTTGTATCAGCTTGTAAGAGTTCGTGTTATCAACATGCTTCATGATTTGTCATCATTCCTAAGTTGCTGGTATGAGTTTTATCATTTTGCAAGCGACCATGAAATCATCCTGCCTCAGTGTTTTTCGGATTTTCTCATCCTGTGTCGAGGCAAACATCCGCTGCTGGAATGGCTACGTGCACTTCTTGGATCGACCGCTCATTCCCAGGTCCAAGGGCCGTAAAGATGGGTACCCTGTGATGAATTTCATGCTTAACCGCATGACGAAAGTCATTTTTTTTGATTAATAGCAACTCTTGCGAAGAATCATAAAGAGTGGGGTTATACCAGGGGTTTTACCATATTGGAACGTTATTCACTGTGGATTTAAGTTAAGCAATCTTTTCTTTATGATTTGTTGGATTTGGCTCACCTGCACTTGGGATGGAACAGTCGTACACCAAACCATGAGGTAAGACGAGGTAAGACCTTCACCTAAACGTAAAACCTATCTTTCTGGGACCCCTATATATTTGCACTGTAATGTACATAGATATTCTATGATAGTTTGTGTGGCTTATAGTGGCTTTGGCTCTGGGAGATGATGGTTTACCACTTCCCATGCATATACGAGAGTCGCAGAGAAACTGACCTTGGCAAACCTTTACCAGATTTTGAAGACATTTCACCGACTTACCTTGGCAGGTGGCGCCTTTGAGTCGATTTGCTCCAGAGCTGCGGTTTCGCGAAGTTGTTTCACCCTCTCAGAGTGGTGTTTCTCTGAGGGATGTCTGTGCTAACTGAGCTATCAGCCTGTTTTTTTATGTTTTTTTCCTTCTGAAATCTGAAGAAGCTCCAAACCATCTCCAAGCTATTTTGGATAGGTAATTAGTATGAATTAGTTGGGTGTCCACACCTTGAGATACTTCTGCACAGACCAGAGTCTTACGTTGCAGCTCATGATGTGCCCGCAGGCTAAAAAACCAAGGGGTGTCTCCGAAGCCTGCGTCCAGCTGCAGAAATCATTGCGCTTGTAAGGTGTACCTTGGACCGAGCCACGGACCTTCAACAGGGCTAGTTTCTCCCCTGGAGGAAAGTTCATCCGAATGCGAAATGGATGTGCTTTCAAACGGATCATGAGGATCTTCAGCTATGATGGTTTCGGAGTGTAATCATCCCACAGTAGATAAACATAGCTAGATCAGTTGGACTAGAGTGTAATCCATCTTACAGCAGATAGGCATAGCTAGACTCTTGATTTTTCAATTGGACTGGTCTGAATCAGAGATCATCAAGATGAAATTCGAGTTTATGCTGTCTGATGATGACCACCATCATCTCCAAGTAGGCATTGTTTGTTCGTGTTTTTGCTTCGTTGCACTCAGCCAGCTGCGGCAACAGCTGAAGGGATCACTGTTGCCGCAGACATCCTTTCGACGAGTGCCAGATCTGTCCCAGGGCCATCTGCTCAAGGGCCACGTCGGAAGAGTTGACGCGCCCTTCCCTTGCAGGGTCCTCACATGTCATGTCCATGGCTTCATGCTGACATGTTACACGAATGGAACCACGAAAGCTGTTTGTTCAAGTTTTGATCCCCGACATAACAGCCAGTTGTGAATGGGGCTTTGATGCAAGCTGTGCTGGTTACTAACTACCTGTCATGTCAACCCAGAATTATATAATTTTTGACCCACGACTTCTACCTGACAGATCACGATTGAAGATTTCACCTCTATCCACCTCCGCATATATGGTAAAGCAACCCCTAAACCAGGGATTCATTTATATTATACAGTATTGTTGATTCACATTGCACAATTCCCACAACGCATACATTGCCAACACTTCCCACATGATACCGCAGCCGGTGATGATACTTCGATAGTACCTGGGGTGGGCTGGGTATACAATAAGGCGTGGTTCCTCTAACATATTCATCCACCGTCCCTGATGGAACATATTCCTAGTTATCGTCCCTCCATGGAATATATATAAGACATGCCTTCACCAAGGTCATACATATATCATATTTATATTATTATTATTATTATTATTATTGTTATTATTATTATTACTATTATTCTTATTATTGTTATTATTATTATTATTATTATTATTATTATTATATACAATATAACTAGATTTTAGAACACTTATCATTTCTAAATACCAGTACTTGAGGCTGGTTCTTTCCAAGAACGTCAATTGGATAGGTCCGGAGTCCAACAGTTTGATTGACCTACACATGACTTTGCGCTCAGAATCATCGGCGGATCACCGTTTGGCCCAACCATTGGAAGATTTCAATGTTAGATCATGTAGCCTTGAATCATGTACTCCAATTCAGTAGATCAGTGGTTCCTCATGGAGATTCTCTGCAACATCTTCAACATCCAGCAATCAATGCCCATTCCAGCTGACAGCAAGACGTCAACCTTCCAACTCCAACTATCCTCTTATGCTCAACCGCAACATACCCCAGCGCATGTAGCGCTAGCTGCAGTCAGCCCAGTTGTCGTAGTAGCATTTTGTAAGCAAGGCCTGGGCGCCATGGCGGACACGCAGAAAGCCTCATCCTCGAGCAAGGAGGAGACATTGGAAGGTCCCAAGAAGCCACAAGAACGGTGGACTTTGACATGGCAAATGTTGGGCATGGCAAATGGACAATTGCGATCTTCGACATTTATATAGACTCAGACCATCAGCAGAATTGATTGGTCAAACGCATGGACATGATCACGTTATACGGATATGGTATACCAGACTTTAGATACGATATCACTACCCTCCGGTAATCAAACATGGCAATGGAAAATCCACTATTGATAGATGATTTTCCCATCTAGAAACCTCCATTGATAGAGGATTTCCCAGCTTGCCACGTTTGATTACCGGAGGGTATATCTTTGAAGTGGCTTTACTATTCCAGGACATTCCCCATGGTACTGTTTCCCACAGCAGAACTTGGCTTTTCCAGGACTTGAGGGAAAAGGACAAGCGTGAGAGAGTGCCTTGATGGTCACGGGATGGGAGTTCGGAATTGGATTGAGGTACCCTCCGGTAAACTAACAGTTTGCTATGGAAAATGGCCCATCGAAATAGTTGATTTACCTATTTAAAATTGTGATTTTCCATAGTTATGTTAGTTTACCAGAGGGTAACTCATGGGAACTATATATCGCCACAATGGTCACACTTGTCAGGGTGGTGAATCATTTAGCCAGTATGGATGTGGGTGAAATTTGATGAGGTTGCTAAAAGATTCTGATGAAGTCAGCTGGATATGTATCAAGATGTCAGGATCAGGGGGGGCCCCGAGTTCTGTCTCTACATGTCTCTACCCAATTTTGACCTCCCATGTGTCCTGGAGAAACGCTCTTGAGCAGGGTGCATATGAGCCAACTCATTTTCACACATCATTTGCACATCATCTTAAGCGGCATGAACCCATCTGTGGAAAACGTGCCATGCCCATTTCGTGGCTGGTTGATGTCATTCAACGAGGTACCCGAAAAAGATGGTTCAAACAGCTGCATCAACCCATATCCAGTGGGAAATAAACTAAACTAACCACTGTGTACAGTAATAACCAGACCACAAACCAGATCATATCCACTCTTATAAGCCATTTGTACAGCATGGGTGTTTCTTTTTTTTTCAAAGGGGATGCACTTATTTCCACCCGTGGAACACGCTATCCGTGGGCATCCGCGGGTCCTCAGGATGAGCTGCACGAGCGCATCATGGAGAAGGAGCGGCTGAACAAAAAACGCGTGGGCGCTGCAGCGCCCGGCGCAGCCGATGATGCCACAGGTGCGGCCCATCGCTGCGGGGGTTGGGGCTATGAATTAAGGGAGGAGGCAATAAAAACTATATCCTATGGCAATGGAAATCCCCTAGAAATGGAGGTTTTAATGGTAACATCATCTGTAAATGGGACATTTTCTAGCCATGTTTACTGACCGGAGGGTATCAATATTTTTCTCTGCAAAAGAGCTGGAGTTGTTGTATGGAGGAGTTTTGCACGGGTGTTCAGTAGTTGGCAGCGTCACTAGATTCAGTGCGCTCAACTCGAAGAGAGACAGAGAGGGAGAGAGAGAGACAGCCACACATTTGTAGTATTCCACCTGAAATTTGGGCATGTCTCTCAATCCATGCTGAGTTTTGCATCTCTAGCCTTTCGTCCACCGGCCATATCACTGCTCCAAAAACATGTACCCTGGTGATCCAAACTCCCGTTTAAGTAGAACTCGAAAGCTCACCAGGCGGTCTGTTTTCAACCAGTTCTTGGAGATAAGATCGCTGGGGATTTGAGACGCGATTTCCACTGCCAACTGCGTGTCAACACCAATTTTGGGGTTCCTAGAAGTCGGGTGCAGCCCCAAATCCAAAGTCTACTTCTTCCTTCAGCTACAATATGCTACAATTACATACAATTCCTGGTACTTACATATTTGATACCTAGAGCCCATTGCTGCAACCCACCTGTATTTTTTGCTGTTGGTATCGCTATTTCACCTCCCAATCCAACTCATAACATATTTGGTACTGTATATCACTAATTTTGTCGCTTCCACCAATAGTTGTTGGTTCCTCACTTCACTATAGGACTCATGACCTCACCGACATATTTGCAGCTTCTAACCTGGTCACCTGGTCACCAACTCGGTTCCGGGTTGGTTGAGATGCCTGTTTCTGCTGATGATATCCTTATTTTAACTGATGATAAGTGATGAACATATTTACTTGTAGAATCATGGCCACCATCATGGCAGCTATGAAGACTTCAAACCCATTGCTGGTTACTGTTGATGTCCCCAAATTTTCAATTTTTCTGATTCCCACCCAAAAATATCTTAGATCCCGCACTGACACCTGACCAAGCACGAAATTCATTTGTGGCTGATCGCTAGCGAACTCATCATTAAAAGTCGGAAAGCATGTGATTTGGCTCCCTGAGGGTATTCACTATTCACCAACAAACATAGGGACTCAAAACCATGATCAGTCGTCGGATTCTACTCAGTACAAAAAGGGGTACAGTAGTGCCTCGGAATGGTTGTCCCAGATCGGCCATGTAGATATATTAACAAACCCTTTTGTAGAGGGCATTTTGGATGGTGGTTCCCCCCTTTTGGTAGTGAGTTTGAAACAATTTTTGAATCCATGAGCTGTCTTTTGTACAAGTGGTGGTACAAGCATATGTAACTACAGAAAGGGGTTTTTCAACCCACCCCTTCAAACAAACTTAACCACCATATTTTTGGAATATTCTTTCTACATTTTCGACATGAATTTCGAGACCTTCACCGCATCAGGTGGTCGACAGTTCGAGTTCCAAAACGAGGAGGAACGTCGCGACGCCATCGATCACATCCGCCTCATGGCACGACGGAAGTACCTCGGGGAACGTGAGGTGCGGGCTGGGCCGGTCGCTGGGGTGCAGGCAGGCCGACAAGGTGGGTTAAGGGGGCATGTCATCGTGAACATACCATAAAAATCATCAAAGATAAGGGGAGAACCACCCAGAAACATATAATAGCTTTTAATTATGAGAAAATGTTGGCTTGGCAATTTTATGACTAATTTACTTCAGATACGAGGAGCAATGTGCCATCAACCCTGGGTTTGAGCATCAACAATCCGGATATCATCCAGAAATGGTCATGTGTACCAAATATGTGTATTGGATATATTTTACGTCCGTCAAAGAGGGAATGTGACCATCAAATGAGAGATCGCCAACCTGCTAGGGGAAGTTAACCACAAAGTATCCGTTTCACCAAAAATGGGGACGTGGCCGATTTCAGGTGGGATTCATCGGGGGATGTCTAGGCCGTGGGGAGCTTCCAGAGTTTCCGGGTCTGAAGCTTTGGGTTTTTGGCGTAACTTCAGTGCATTTTTGACCACCCACATACCAACATACCCACATGCCCACATACCCATACACATACCCGTACCTCTCTCTCTCTCTCTGGCCCTTCTCAACTTCTGGTCATCCTTGGAACCAGGTGAAAATCTCCGATCTTCGCGGGAGGCGCGTTGCCCCTGCTGGTTGCTTGCGAAAAAATGGTCAAAACCAGAGATCAATGGGAGTTCATTATTTAATAAGCCCTTGTTGTTGCGGGGTCACCTGATCCCCAGCTATGGGATATACAAAGCTCGAGACAATCAACATGGAAACTCATGGGACCACATTTTTTGACTCAACCGGGGTGAGATCCACTGCAATATGATCCACGTTACAATGATCAAACATGACCAAAATCTTTTTCATTTTTTGCGGGTGCCAGTTTCCCAGCTCCTCTTTTCGCTTGGAGTCACTGCGAAACGATCATTCTCTCGCTGCTGTTTCGACGGAGTTTTGACTTTTCAGATCCAAATTCTTTGGTGTCCTCGGAGGTGAGCATCATCTCTAGAACTGTCTGGCAGCGCAGGCAAGTCTCCGACGCCGAATGGCTGATGAAGGGCGAAAAGTTGTCCGAAGCAGAACAACAGCAGCCTGACTCAGTCGACAGAAGTCTCTATGGTTCGGGGAAGGCTGAAAGCCGCTCTTCTTTGCACAGAATCCTTCAGCTGTTGTGGTAGGTTATGGGTATCCACAATTGGAAAGAATGTATGATCATACTTGGAAATGTCTGCTTTCACTGGAGGGTTTGTTCGATGAAATATTGGCTGTTAGCCAGCTAGGATTTAGAGAGCCTGTCATCAGCCTGCTCCAGTTCCATGTGATAGCTGGGTGATGGTGAAGAGAACACGCTTGTTCAAGACTCTGCAATCATCGTAATTTCAATGGATTGGTTAATGGGAAACTTTACAGGAAAGCCCTATATTTCATGGGAAAATCCATGGTTTCCTGTAGATTTTCCCTTAAACCAATCCAATGATAATTTCTACGAGGATGTCTCAATGCAAGGGATGTTCAGTCCTACAATTTGGACTTTCCTTTCAACTGTTGACACTGTCGAACTTGTTTGCGGCCATGGGTATGGGTGAGGATCGGATACCCATGAGCAACCTGTGGGTCCCCAGGTCTGAAAATGGGTTCCAGAATTGTAGTTATCCAACATGGCAATTTACATGGGAAATTTGTGATTGATCATAGTTATGTTTTGTTCCATATTTTTCTAGGTTTCATCATGATTGACCAACATGATTGTAGGGTTTCGCAGATATGAAGGAAATGCACATGTGTTTTGAGTGGAATCCCAATGCTTCATGATTTAATCTGTTGATTTACCCTCTGGTTATTTAACATAGCCATGGAATAGCTGGCTAATTTTGGATGATTTTCCCAGCTAGAAACCTCCATTTATAGGGGATTTTCCATGGCTATCTTGGAACATGTTTCATCTCTAAGGTACCTTAAGCTGGAACGTCAGCTCTATGACGTGACCAAGCAACGCATGGAGGACGCCTAAATGGTGAGGTATGGCTGGATGAATGTTCACTGCAGTTGATGATTTTCAATAAACATTGGGATTAAATATGATTAAATGATGTCAGTAAACATTGGATTTATACATCAGTTGATGTATGTTAATGTCAATGTCCAATGTTCTGTTTTAATAAATGGACACCCCCAAATTAGAAAGCAATCTGCCTTTTTGATCTTTTTATTGATCCAGGGTTGACATGATGGGTCAAAATTGTGGTTCCCCAAGAATGGAGAGATCCCCAAAAAAGATAGAACAGGAAATCAGCATCAAAATAGGAGGGACTACATTTTCCATAGTTTTCTCAAGTCTTTCTTGGGACCCTTATAGTACTGACAAATGTCCAATCTTTGGGGGTGCCTGGGTCCTATTTAAATCTTGACCTAGTCTTGGCTTACATCTGTGCAGAGAGCAGCAAGGAACCTTTCCAGAAAACTTGTATGTGTTTTCATTTGGCCTTCTGGACGGACTTCTTGATTCGTCCAGCTGATCTTTGGACGCTTCCACCAATTTCTAGCCTGGATGTCAACAGACGTCCACTTTATTGTAGATTGTATCTTGGTCTGTGAAATATGGGTTAAGTATATATCGATGGACAAGCACTTGGAAGATACGTTTGAACATTCTAAGTGATTGTCCGTCGATATACAATCACCATCCCCCAAATCATCCAAGTCATGAATGGCCATGACTTAGGTATTGAAACAACCATGGTGACTTGGGGATCCCCCAATTTTAAGATTTTTCAGAAATCCCCACATATACTGTATATATTAATTATACCTGTATATATGTACCATTATTTCTCATTATACCACCATTTTTGATGGCTTTTTGTGATTGAAACGACCGTTTTTTTCACGGAGGAACGAGGCCTTGAGAAACCGGTGGGCTACAACATGCCAGACGTCTACGATGACGAGGACAACAAAGGCCACGGCAGTCTACGTAGCACCGTGGTGGGGGTTTTATTCAACGACACTAATAGGATATGATGGGATTATATGCTGGGATTCTATGATGGGATTATCATGGGACAATCATGAGAGATGCAACTGATAGTGAGGGGGACGATGAATATTTATGAGTTGTGTGTTGGAATTACTACAAAAATAGAAGGTCTGAATAAGCAAATCAATAGCAGTCAATATCTTTTCATGGGGTTTAAGCAACAACATGTGGGAATGATATATTGGGGACATAACCAAGCGTAATGGGGACCTCTTGGCTCCAACTACATGAACTTTTCCAACATCTATGTGCTGCTTTCCTTACTGGCTCTGGTTCCTGTTTTGATTCACTTTGCATATCTTTGCATGAAGAAACTGAGGGCTAGTAGCTAGATTCTGCAGCAGTTCCGTCCACATGCATGTGGCAACGGATTTGTTTGTCCCTATATTTGGAGAATTAGTGCTATACATCGTTTCAAGCTGGTTACATCCATATACGGAACTTCAGGGCCACATATTTGGCCTCTTCAACTACTTGATGGCTCATCTCACTTGGTAAGTAGGTTGCCTCCCTGGTGATCCCTGGAATAAGCTGGGCAAATCCACTTGTTTCACTGGAGTGAACCAACCTACTTACGATTCCTGGGATGAACCAATTCTTTGTGGCAAAATCCTACAACAAATCCCATTAAACCACACAATTTCCCATTGTGGTATGTTTCTGCCTCCTTTTTTTTTGGGGCGGTTTTGGTGGTGGTGCCAGGGCAGAACAAGCGCTTCGCAGTACTGGAGCAGCGGTACCAGCAGACCTACGATGAGCACCTTGGACTGGTCATGGACGGTTGGCGTCGTGGAAGAAGCTGTTGATTTCCCTTAAGAGTTGGTGGAGTTTCCCAGGGCACATGTGGGGTTCTACTTGGGGCTGCACTTGGGTTTTTTTCATGGAAAAACATGGTAATAACTTTCCAAAGTTGGGATGTAACGGGTGTGAATCCTATAAAGCCTATAAATATATGGTTATATATCCACTTACAAGTGGAATTGCGCGCCAAAGGAGGTTGAATTACCAGAGGAACCCCTGTACTTCGATGGCAACAATCATGGTTTCCGGGAAAAGGTTTTCCTTTGCATTAATCGAGTGATGGTTGAAATGCGACTTTTGCATTTCATTTGCAGCTGCTGGATAAAGCTATTTTTTTTTGGAACATACAGCTTGCTGTATATACCGCCTATTTTTACTGGCTGGAAAGCCCCGCTGAATGTTTCAGCCATGTTTTTTTCATTCTTACCTTCTCACTCCACAGACTGTTGTCTGCTTCAGGGGTGTTGGACGAGATCCTACTCGTAATGCACACTCTTATCAGGGCACTCATGGTTCAACTACACGTTGAAGCTATTGGCGGCTGCAATCACCATGTTTGCCTTTGTTTTTGTCTGTTACGTTTCCGCTGTCGGGACATGTGCTCATGTTGGTTGGCTGATCTCCCCTTGGGAGATCGTCATCGTGCTGGTTATTAGCTCATAACCGATTTTTTAACCTAGCAGTACATTTATTCTACACATACTGTATATATTTGGCATATCCCCTGTTGGATTAGTGGGTTGCTGTAGATATGGGTTGTCTGAAAATAAGGTAACCCATAATCCACGGGGTAATCTTGATTTGTGTTTGACCATTGCCATCGGTATACCCATTTTCAGACACTTTTTATTGTATGGGTTATAGACCACTTACCATTCCTTGAAATCCCACACTCCCAAGTGAGCCATTCAAAATGCCTCTATTGAATTTTGTTGATGGGTTTATCTAAGGGGTGGGACTAACTGGTCGGTTGCTCGGGGATTATTGCAATATATCATCAGCATTTATCACCCAGAACAGGAATACTTACCAACTAGTACAACGGGATGTCGAATACCCTTTGAGACATGAAAAGAATGCCAGCCAGTATCATGTTAAACAGATTAATGATTTGATGTAGGGCCAATGTAGGGGATTATTATAACATATTATAAAACCAATAGATATCCTCTGGTAAATTAACATAACTATGGAAAGTCACCATTTGTCATGGGTGAATCAACCATAAATTGCAATTTTCAATAGCTATGTTAGTTTACCAGAGGGTAGCCCATAATTTCATGTAGGGTAAGAGTACCCAGTCAGGAAGAATGGGACAACATGGCTCTGTTTTTCCGCCCCAGGAAGTGGCAGCCCAACGAGGAGCAGCGCCTGGAAGATGCCACGGTGAACAAAGCCGTGGCCAAGTACGGCGCGCAGAAAGGTGCCCCGTTGCGGGGGCCATGTTGGGGGACAAAGTGGTCAAAAAATGCTATAATTTACTGGATTTACCATGGAAAAGTTTGGATTTAAGTCGGAAAAAGAGGATATGATGAGGTTATGATATACGATACGATTACTATACGTAATTGGATGTCATTGGGATATAGACTAGGTTTGAACATCAAAAGTGGAGATTTAACTAGGACAGGCCTAACCTGAAAAGAGGAAACCCATTAACCCACCCCGCACATCAAAGGTTTGATCAGCCCAACAAATTAGGCTTGATGGTGACTACCAACCCTGAATAGCCCCGTTTTGTTGTGCAGTTCGCACCATTGCTGGAGGTTGAGAGTACCATGACCCCATTTGTAGATCCCTGGGTATGCCCATCTTGACTGGGCCCCAAATGAACGTTTGAAACTGCTTTGTTTTTAAATGTTTTTAAGGACTTCATCTTTAAACCAGGGGGATCGAATCCACAAATATGGGATATTGAATTGTTTTGGTGATTACACACAAAAATGGTAAACACGCACAAAAGTTTGACGTGTTGATCTTCCTCTCCAGCCCTCATGTGACTTGTGACATCACACTTTTGTCAATTCGAATGACATTTTGTTGTATCTCCAATTTTTTGATCTCCAGCTTTTTGAAATAATTCGAATGACAGTTTTGTGTTGTTTGTTAGTCATCTATCGTAGTTCCATAGTTTATCCACCGGCGACTTGGCTGATCCACGTTTTGGAGGTCGGAAAGAGAACAAGGACAAGACTCAGTACGACCTGATCCTGGAGGAGCCCGATGGAGATTTCACCAGAACAGGGGGGCAACTTAAACCAACAGCAAACGGACCTTCAACCAAAAACATACCCTCCGGTAATCAAACGTGGCAATGGAAAATTCTCTATAAATGGAGGTTTAATGGGAAAACCATCTATAAATGGTGGGTAAGTCACAAGAATGGAAGTTTAAGCATCACAACAATGTCAAGACTTGGTTTTAATGATCTATTTTGAGCTATCTGATGGAGGAATATATGATATCCCGATATGTGTGCCTTCTGGCAGGGACCCAGTGATGAGTCGACTGCCGTCAAATCATTTTGATGTAGTTTCGTTCTTGTGCTCATTGTGGGACTGATGCCTATACCCTCTGGTTGTTTAGCATAGCCATGGAAGCCATGGCCCATTTTTGGATGATTTATGGTGATTTTCCTATTAAAGATGGTGGTTTTCCATGGCTATGTTAAATAACCACAGGGTGTCAGTCTTGATCTACAAGATTCAGATGACGTATGAATCCAACATCAGTGACAAGCTGTTGAGTCCTTGCAGTAGCAAGAGACAGCACAGTATGCTAATTTTTGCCCATCCATTTCACTTGCTTTTTGGATTGGTAGCGTAAAGCAGCGCCCTATGAACCCACTGATTGCTGCTATCTATATCTCCCTACCATTTTCATCCTTTTCTTCGATTGAAATATGTTGAAATGGACTATTGTAGGTTATCCTGCCTCCTGTCATAGACTCTGCCAGGGGCTGCTGCTTAGAAGACTACTGTCCCAACTAAAATGAGAGAGTCTCGGTCTAAATCTTACACCATCAATTTTACAAGGTTAAGCTTACCAGGCAAATAACAACAGTCAGTAATTTGTGTGCCTGGTTCAAGTGTTGTATGACCTTTTGTATCCTCTAGTTCGTTTGAAACATATCCCTATGGACCGTAGGACCACAAACACATATGTCCCTAGAACAAAAGAATATGGTCAAAGGTTACAACCACTGGTTAAAAAGCGTGTACTGTATACCTATGACATCCCCATGTTTTTTCTGCCACAGCACGGCCCTTCAGGATGCTGTGGAGTTCGGTGAAGCCGAGGTGGTCGGCGGAAACTTCAAGGCCGGAGGAGTATCCATGGGGTTTCACAAAGGAAATGGCGGTTTTTATGAGTCAGAAATGGATAGAAATGGTGGTTTTTATCATGGAACATAGGTTTTTAACTTGCAAAATATGGATGTCCTTTTTCTGAGTCTGTGCTTGGCAATTCGGGATCTACCTGAATCTACCCTCAAACTGTTTACTCACCAGTTTTTTCGGGACTTTTTTTGCGAACCTATATGAACAGTGGCCAATACCTCCAAGGTACTTTTTTGTTTGAATGCTGTGTTTTTTTCTGTTCGTTAGATTCACAGGTTGGTATGATGCAATCCAATTGTTGATGCTGAAATCTGCAGTTTATCACCAAAAATGAAGCCTTTCCCATTTAGCAAGCGCAAAATTGCATGAAATTGTTGGTTATATATTCCCAAACAAAATATCTATATCCATTGAGGATGCATATCGCATAAACATCATTAAACATCCCAATACATGAATTACTAATATATATAATTATATATCAATCCCATATCTATCCCATAAAATTGGTGGTTTATATCACAATAAAAATCTCATTTCGGTTTCTTCCAGTTTCTTCCATTTTTCTGCAGATCTTTGTCCATCACCGTCGTGATAGCCAGGCGCCTGAGATCAGTGAGGGGCCGAAAGGTGAGTCCAGTGGCGAAGAAGATGAGAAGGCGAGACTTTTGTGGGGAAAAAAATGGTGAATGAAAGCAGCAGAAACCGGCAACATCATCGGGATTTAATGCGATTTAAATGATCGAAAGTCGCAAACATGGGGATTCAGCAACAAAAAACGAGGATTTGGCGACTGATGTATCATTATTGAACAGATTTTAATCCACAAAAATGGGACAATGGGACTCAACCGTGAACATGTGGGATTCTGACGGATTTCGAGTTGTGAAAGGCAAGGAGATGTCCCTTGCCGAGGGCGTGAGCAGACACACGGATTCCAACAACGGAGCATGGTACATGGTCAAGATGGGAAACTGTCCAGTAAAACTGGGGGCAATTTCCAACCATCATGGCTTTAGAAATGACTTCCTTGGGAAACATGTGGATTTCGGCAAATCATGGGATTCAACGAGCAGAAAACGGGAAGTCACCAAAAATGGCTGGAGATACTTCTCCAACAAAGACAGTTTGGGATTTAGATGGATTTAGTACAGCTGGAGGATATAGAGACCAGCAGTCATGGGTAGAATCTGTGAGGCCCATGGAGATTCCGGGGTGCTGGTGCTGTCATGCAGTGGGACACCATAAATGTGTGAAGCAACAAAACTCAGAAAATAACAAAATGTGTAGTTGACGTATTTGATGTTACAAACGGTTTCAAACCATCGTCGGATTTGGGTTTCTCATGGTTTCTTATGTTTTCTCCCTATCAAGATATCAGGACATGAACGTGCCCAAAGCCATTCGGGACGAGCGAGTCTTCAAAAAGATGAAGAAAGAGGTGAGGGGATCTGCCTTGCCCGTGGTGGATTCGAAATCCGGTGCCAAGGTGGTCCCCCAAACTTGTTAGATGAGTATAGATATCCCTCTAGTAATTTATATCAGAATTTTTCAGATAGCTATGGAAAGTCACCATTTTCAATAGGTGAAAAATCTAGAATCATCGAATAAATGGACCATTTTATCGAGCTTTGTTGAAGTACTGGAGAGTAAGTGGATTGATAACTAATATAACACGTTTGTTTATGGTAGATATATCAATCATGACATGAATATATCGATAGTTAATGGGGAATGAATATAGATGAAAACCACTTTCTGGCTGGGGGTCACCATCTTGTACTAGACTATTGGACAGATATGTGCAGTGAATGCTCTGGGGTGAACTTGGCAGACATGAATCATCTCTGGCTTTTATGTTCTTGAATTCTTTCCAAGGGGAGGAACTTTCCTGAGAAGAAGTGATTTGATCAAGCAGGGTTTGCTAGTGGCTGAGCGAGAAAACCGTTATATTTCCACGGCTTTTGCAGCACGCTGCCCGAGTTGCATCGCTGAAACACCACACGCGGAACTGGAACGGAGCCTAACCTAACACAGCAGAAGCGGCTCATGGACCAACAGACTGGGTTTCAGCGGACTGGGACACATTTTGGTGAAAATTTGGAGTTGACTATGTTATCCTAATCTTATTTTTCCAGGTTATTCTCCTATACTTTGGACATTTATTGAACAATTATTTCACTGGGCCATCCTTGGATGTATCGTGTAGTACCTTTATCTTTTGCTGGAAATGGGGATATACTTACATATATATATATAGATGAATCCTAGCAGCTAGTGCTTTCACTTTTTGTGTGACTAGTATCCAAGACTGGCCATCTGAATGGTCAACTGATTATATAAAATATAACTTACAACTAATGTGAATCTTAGACTGTTGCCCCAAATGGCATCTAAGATCATCCATTGACCTAAGTTATATGTGTGTAAATGATTGGACAACCATTGTACAGGTTGTTCAGATTTGTTCAGTTATATCTATCTACCCAAGTTCTATGATTACTCAGTTTACCTATATAGTTAATGGTTGCATGGGGGCACGGTGCAACTATATTGGGACCACAACACACCCGTGCGATCCATCATAGCCAGGCGGATAAGCTGCTGAAGGATCGGAAGAGTTTGCCCGTGTACCTCTACAAGGCTTTATCTGTCAGAGCGGCACAGCAGCTGAGGACAATCATGGGGATATCATGGCTTCACTTGGGGGATCATCCCACAAAAAATCGTAGCTGGTTAGTATCCATAGTTACAAGCCACTGAAAAAATGGGAGAACCCACGAATTGAGGCACTTACTAAGTAGAGTTACCAGATAGTTCCTAAGTGGGATGATCATCCAAATAAGCAGTCAAAATGGGATAATCATGACGCCAACTTGCTACGATAGTTGGGTGCGGACCTAAAAATGATGGTGATGGGCCCAAGTTGCTGGGTGGAGATAAGAGGAGAGCATGGTTTTTTTTGGGAGCCATTTACATGGTCAAATGAAAGGAAGATGAAACCACCAAGAAACAGGTTTGATAAAGGTTCATATTTTTGGTACAGTGGTCATTCTTTGGGTGTTTGGGTGCCTCTCCCATGCAGTGGTTGCTTGCTTGAAGAAGCTTTAGACTCTGCCACCAGCAGAGTCATACCTTGGTGATCGCTGAAACCCCAACCGCTTGAGTCACTTGATCCACATCAAAGGGTGGGGGACAGGCACCTCTGTTGGAGGCGGTCAGAGACTACCAGGTGGGACTTGGAGCGAAAGTGCCAAGAGAATCCAACAGAGTACTTAGAGAATCATGGTCAACAACCCTAGTCAGGAACTCCCAGGAACTCCCTAGTTCGTAGAAACTCTCCCATCTATGGAATCTATAGTTTATGTACAGAAATAATCCATGGTAATTAAGCACCAAGTAGGATGATCCAGGTAAGGATTGTGCTCCATCCATCCTGGGGGGGAGGCCCCGGTCGACGCAGGTCTTGATCATTGTTGGCGAGACAGGTTCCGGGAAGACCACTCAGATCCCGCCGGAGCGCCTGGCACATGAAGAATTGATGAACATCAATTTTGGATAATGTAAGCAACCAAATGCCATCAACAACTACCATTTTGGGGATGGTTTATACTACACTCCCACCGATAGACATGGTGAGTTTGGGGATGGTCGATTATTGGGTTTACCACATTGAATTAGTTCAGAATAATGGCAACACTTCGAGAAAACAATGAACTGGTGATCCGTTTGTTTGGCACCAGAGTTTTTCAGCCATAGACGTAAATACCACTCCCTCGGCGGATCCCCACCTGCAGCATTGCTGTGCAGTCTTCTCCTTGAAGGTTTATGGGTCCAAGCAATCAAAGGGGATGCCAACACAAGAATAGTAAGTCACTTGGAATGAATTGGATCAGTAAGATGATGGTAGATGCCCGAAGTTGATGATGAAACATCATGAAACACAGACCCTGAACACCAAACCATCTACATGAAGCCGACTCTGAGGCAGTACTTGCACGAAGTGGGCTACTCCAAGATCGGCAAGATCGGGTGCAGCTTCTGTGGATCTGATGTCAGTGGCCTGCAATTCCTGCTCTCCTTTTGATCACTGACTATCCAGCGAATTCTTCAAGATCAAGTCGGGTCTTGTGAACTTGCATGGTTTCCTGCAGACTGCCGGACTGTTCTGCAACTCCAACCCTTCTATGGTGGACCACCTGGTTCACAACTCATCACACTTCCAGTGCCACGGTGGACCTGCCAGGTGTACACAACCGCGACGAGTGGCGGCAATGTCCGTCTGACACCTGGTGGTCTTTGTTTCATCAGCTCGCGCGGCTTTACCCCTTGAAGCCCAAAAGAAGCCACCCAAGACTTTGGACATTCCTTGATTTGGGTGTGGGTGAAAAGTGGGTGAATGATTGAAATCGATGCAGCAAAAAAATCTAGAAAATGCCCTAGAAATAGGGCACCTGTTGGGATGTTCGCCAGGGGTTCGGTGCCAAGGTAGCAGCCCGTGTGGCCAAAGAGTATGGTTGGTGGCCCCAGGGGGAATCATCCTGGGACCAGCGGCCAGCGTGGGCAGATTTCAAGTCGTACCCAGGGTCTACGCACAAATTGATGCATCAAGTTGGATTCCAAGTTAGCTTAAGAAAGTCTCAAAATCAAACAGGCACAGTAGCACAGTATGACCTTGATCAGTGACATGTTTGACCATTGAGAGCTGAGGTTGCAAGGTCGGCCATGAAGTCGGATACAACATCCGTTTCGAGGAGCACCAGATCTTGGTAGATTTTGATATCGAAAAGTCCACCCTTTTAGCGGTCCGGGGGGATGATTTTCCTGGAGTCAAGTTGAGTAACCGCTAACCTCTTCAGGTTCTTCGGAGTCATAGTTGAGGTTAGCAGGTCATAATTTTCAGCTGGATAGCTGGGATGTGGCAGGATTGCACAACCGATCGCACCATCATCGAATACATGACAGATGGAATGCTGCTGCGAAGTTTCCTGCACGAATCTCAGAGGGGTTGACCTATAGCGGCCTAGCTGGGTTTGTCGGAAAACAGGGGATTGACCCCCCCAAGGCACAGCCACTTCTAGAGGAAAATGACGGAAAATGATGAATAACTAAGATTGCTTAACCTGTCGATGGAATGAGGTTTTCACATGTCTTCACATGTTTTCCCATCATTTTCAGAGAAACTCAGCTGATTTCTTCAAAAGATCCCTTGGAATCCTCGTGTGATGATCCTCCCATTTCGGGGCGCCAGCATGCGCAAAAAACGACGCCACTGAGGAACGAACCTGACATGGCATCCTATTCCGCAGTGCACTCAGATCTTTCGATGAGCCATGGCCATATGGGCGTTTCCCAAATTTGGGGCCCAAATTCATCCGAAACCAGCCCAAGCCACTAGACGATGATTGAAACAGCTATGGGTGATTCGGGTAAACGCTCCATTTTGTGAAACCTCCATACGTAGATGAACAGTCGCCAACTGCACTAATTTGGATAGTAGCAATAACAACCCCAGTGCCTACCTCACCATGATGACAGCATTTTTCTTGGGAAAACCATATGAAAATGACTTCAACTCCGGCTCGGGACTCCTTGTGAATGATCAAGACTGATAGTTGATTATAGCATATGTAACCATGTTCAGGGAGAGCATTTGTAACCATGCTTGCAGATGACTAGAATCCCCTATCAACCCGCCATGACAAACATTCGAAGTTTCACCAGCGGGTTGTGGCCGAGCTCAGATCAAGAAACTTGCGAGTTTCCTCCATTTTGGCCCGGATAATGTTGCTTGTTTCACTGATTCCTGAGCTGTGTTGAGCTGTTTTGCACGGAAAACATGGAAATTCATGGAAATTCATCTATAGGTGAAAATAATAACCCATATTAACCCCAAGTCGGAAACTGCAACATACTGTCACACAGACCGTAACCTACGAATAACGGGAATAAGATGTGATATGATGTGGTAATGACGGGAAACACCAACTTAGAACATCTTCGAACGTCTTGTTTCACCATTGAATAGTCCCAAAATTCATCCCTTCGTTAGATTTAGAGAGCCCGGTGAAAAATGAGGTTCTAATCAGATATTCATCAGATAGAATCTCTAGATATCTCCAGATATCTCCACCCTTCTCGTCCTTCAGGTCATGATGGTGGACGAAGCGCACGTTTCTTGCCCCGGATCTCCTGGATCTCCAGGGGTCAAGATATGTTTTTTTCCTCAAAAAATATATATGCATATATATATATATATTATCTATTATCTACAATAGGGATATAGTATACATACCTGAGTTGCCCTGCTTTTTGAACATACTAATAGTTACTACAGCAATACATCTTTCAACAATGCATTCCAATTGCATTATATATAAAGGTTTATGATTTGATTCGCAATCTTTTCGCCGGTTCTCCAAGTCCCCATGATGGAGGCGCATGGCAATATGAACAGCGAATAGTGATGGTACTATAAAGAATCGTCGGTACATAGCCGAAATTTGTCCTATCTGCTTCTTGAAATTCGCGTTTTTTCTCAGAATCGTCAGTTTTCAAGAGAAATAGAGATATATTTCTGCAGATTTCTGCTTCATGGACCGATAGGTTTTTCATGCTTCTACAAGGGATTTTGTAGCGAGTTTTGAAACACCTTTTTGCAATGTTTACCCTCTAGTAAATGAACCCACCATTTGTAGATTATGTTTCTTGGGTTTCCACATGGGCTTCCACAATCATTGTCCAAACTCATTTTCCACAGTCATAATCCTGCCTGGTTTACAGTCGGCAGTATCATCATTTTCCCCATTATATTTATAAAACCGCTATAAGTTAGGGTATCCCTGGTATCTCCCTTTTCTGGGAGAAACCTCCATATGGCTCTTGACCAATACCTATATAAATTTTATATAAATACCATGGGGCCCATATGGAGGCTGAAATCCATTTATCATCATTTCTCAGCTATTTTCATGTTCACCAGTTCACTATCCCCAGAAACTTCGCTTGGCTTCGCTTTCCCCAGGAACGAACCCTTCACACGGACGTGCTGTTTGGCTTGGTGAAAGACGTCGGACCACCTCAGTGTGGTCACAGATGGGATCCGCTGGCTGTTGCAGGGGTTGGGTTTATATCCCATTTTTTTAATGGTTAAAACCTGTGCAAATGATCAACGAACAACCCACTCCAGTCTTTTTTCGGCAATTTGTGATCGTGTTGATTACATGTATCCTGTTTTATATGTCGATCATATTCCCCAATATATCCCCATGCAATGGCAATCAACCATCGTTTATCGATTGTATCACTATATCCCCACATTATGACCACATTTTTGATGATAACATGTTAAGACAAAACACATTGATGGGGTTTACATGTTTTGAGCATGCCTTTCCTATTTTCAGACATGCCCGATCGCTGCATCAAAGCTGGGAAAAAAAACACCACTGTTTTGGGTGTTATTTTGGTCACCTCCCCCCATTTTTCCCAGCGAGTTTTGGTGTGAACTACCAGGGTAGGAGGGCGATGAAAGACCGCCATTTCTTACCAAGGTGGCGCGCTTCCGACAAGACCTGAAGCTCATCATCTCTTCGGCGGCTGGGCCAAGTTTTGTTTGGGGTCTTGAGAAAGTGGGTGAAGTATGTTATTTATTTGTCTTAATTTATATATAATGTACATCATTGTACATATTTGTAAGTCTACGGACTGTATATATGAATAGGTTTATGTATCCATTTATGTATTCATATGTGTGTATATATTGTCTTTTTGCATTTGCGTATGCACAGAGGGAGAAACTATGAAGCTTCAACGTGGTGTAGGCTGCTGTTGCTTCTCTGCTTGCTGGTTCTTTAACCCATAGCCATTTCACTGCCATTCACTGCCATTCATTGCCATTCATTGCCACAATCCATTCAAATCCGTTGAATTCCATTGAATTCAATTGAATTCCATTCAAATCCATTGAATTCCATTGACATCCATTGAAACTCATTGCCATCCTAAACCCTATATCATCCTGGAACCCTATACCCTAAACTATATACCATCCTGGAGCCTCGGCGCGAGCATTCGGGTTGCAGCACCTGAGGCCACCTTGGACGCAGAGAAGTTCTCGGAATACTTCGACAACGCCGGCGGCCGCAGTGAAAAAACGGGCGCTCGGATGGCTGGGGAAACTTCCACTGGGTATGGATAATGTTTGTTTCTTATAGTACAGTTATTTTAGAATGATGACTTTAGTACTTACGCATCTTTTGTCATTTTGATAGGGATATGTGATGATATGTGATCATACGAATATATATTCATATATTTTTATATTTATAAATATACCTCTACACACCGTATAGTAGTCAGCGAAAGATCTATGTATTTGCGCATCGAAGATTGGCCATGACCAATGATTCCCAGTTTTCCTTGGCCAAGTCCGTAGGCGAAGGTGTGATAATCAGTGACAATCCTCCAAGTCCGTATAAGAGAGGGTTGTTCTCAATGCGTCCTTTCGTCAGGCTACACCCCATAGGTTTTGTGATTTTGAGAGAATGTGGGCTATAAAGTTATATAAATATAGCTTTACCTAGAAAATCCAACTATGCCCAATTTTAGTAAGGGGCTGATTTTTGGTGAAACAACGTAATTTCCAGACCAAAAACGTCATCACGGGTGAAACATGTAATTTTGGGTTTTGAATGTTGTGGTGAGCAGCCCGTGCTGATCCCACACAGAGCTAGACATGGAGTGTTTGAGCGTTTTTCTTGGGCAATCAATTTCAATTGAACAAAAAAAAGGCATCATCAGGTGATCAATGTGAACTCTCACAGTCTTCCTGGCCCTCAATACAAGCACAATTTACTAGCAGCTTTTTCCGGACATTTCCGGCATTTTTGCACTGGTTTCCGCCATTTCGACGCACATTTCCGCCATTGTTTTGGACAGGCTTTGGGGCCTAAAACTGATTGCTGCAAGTAACAAGAGTCCCGTGGGTCATTTATAGAGTTCAATCAGGATCGCACTTGGCAAATGCCCCTTCAACCCTGGTTTCCTGGCACAATGCATCCTGGTATACCGACAGGGTGCGACTTAAAGCGAGCACATGACACAATTCTAGTAGATTTTTGAAAAAAGAAAACCATGTAATTTTTGTGCACTTGTCCGCCAAAAATGGCATTGTTTGAAAAACACAGTTTTTCGTGAAATGAAATGACTAATCATTTGCATACTTCTGGTTTACCAGGTATGAGCTATAGACAGATTCAAGACACCCACTCGAAAGGATTTTTCCCAGTCAAGGTTGCAGTAGATAGATCTTGGACGCTTGACACTTTTGGAGAGGTAAACAGATCGCCGGAAGCGAATATAACCAAGCTCCATTTGGTACCCACTTCTTGAATGTTTTTGAGCCATACTCATATCACTATCAATCTTTCTCCGGTCTTGTCATCAAGTTTTGCTGTAATTAATCTCACTCAAAATGGACATCATGTTTCTTGGCTATAATCACGAATCTCAGCTTTTGATTTAGCACACCCTTAAAAGACCATACTATCCGGGTATGTCAGATATTTACCTGTACATTTACCCGCAAAGCAACCGTGCATTTACCGTTTTTGTTGTTTGGGAAATATATGGTCCTTCTTGTCATTGTTATCCAGTCGTCCATTAAGTTTATTTTTTTTGCCAGTTACATGTAACTATTCGAACAAATAATTTCTACGGATGGATTCAGGTGTTCTTCAAGAATGACACCCTGCAAGTTGAGTTGGTGAAGTCTCTTTGATCCCCTCGCCTCCATCGGCACCGTGAGGCGCCGATCTTCAACGTCCCAGGACGAAGATATCCGGTGTCTTGGCCATCACTGAAGCCACGTACTGTGCCATGCACAAATCGGAGGCACAAACTGGGGGCCCCAGAATAACAGGACATATATTTTGATGGGGGTTATATGTGTTGAAAATTATCTGATTGTCTTGAAGTTTTTGCAAACCAGTTTGTCTAAGATTGTCCCCCCATCTACTGCAGGATACATCGAGCATCGTCCCAGTTGCGACCCCCCATCGTTGTATACTGAGGTTAGTATCCACTACACCAAGGCCCCGGAAGCAAACTATCTGGACGCTTGTGCCCCTTGGCAGTGCAAAAAAACGATTTGCATCCATATTCCATCCATTTCCATCTTATATAATTAGTTTAATTATCATTAATTATTATCATAGATTGCCATATTTTGCATGACATTTGCCAATTTTTGATCGATTTTGGGCTAGCCTCCATTAGAGAGAAAATTATATGTAGGATGCTACTTGGATGACTATGACAGCACAATTGGTATTTGGTTATAGCAACTATGGTCCAAAGGGATTAGAAGGAAGCGTTACTATGCTTGGCATCTACGGTACGTCCTGAGGGTAATTATCACTCAGGCGTGAAAGATCCGTGGATGAACATACCAATTTGCTTCTGCTGATGTTCCATCCGTTTACCTGGGATAACTCCGAATCAACTTTTTTCTGATGTTTTGGGGGACAGGTTGAAGCCACGTGCAAAGTATGGCTACTGAAACACCGATGGAGATCGAGATTGTTACATGTACAACAATGCCCATTGTCCAGTACTTAGAATGTATCAACCATATTTAATTCTTGCTGCTCAAACCTTCAAAGTGCATCATCATCAGTGCAGAAGCAAATGTATAACTGTAGAATATATCTACACCCCCGGCCCCTAACATATTTGGGGTGTTGGGAGCAGTCCTCTCATTTGGGGATATCAACCAACTATGATAATATGAATTTGTCTTTTTTTTTTTTTGCGGGAGAAAAGTGAGGTACTTATTGGATGATTGATGGGATTTGTGTGAGTTTTTGTTTTCTTATTTACCATCCAAACCTGTGGCGGTCCCAGCTTCCAAGGTCATTACGGTGCTTCAGATTCATCTAACGCAGGGGTTGGGGTGCCCGGTCGGTTTGGATGTGTCAAATGGGGTTCGTTACTTTTTTTTTGTGGATAAAACATATTTGGATGATGGGTTTAATATGGTTGTTCTTATTTGGGATGGTCGCTAATATATTTTTCAGGGTATATAGTTGAAACCGTCAACTAGACACGTTTTTGAACCAACAAAAGCATAATGCTTTGTTTTGTTCCCCAACATTGGACAAATATGATGAATTTATCATACATTATCAACAAATCTGAGAATATAGACAACTAAATGGACAGTTTAGTAGTTTGGTACTAACTAACCTTTTGCCAGTTTGATGGGGATTTGTACTGACCATCAACTTTTTTTTGCTGATTTTGCATCGTATCCAAGTTTGGCCAGGTTTTGTTTTATCTGCTAAAATTAAGTACATAAATAAATAAATGTATAATCTTTATACACCTATATCTATATACATTTAAGCTACCATCTTAAAGACTAATCTTTATATTTCCTTTTTGGTAACTATTTGGCTATTTGGTATTCAAAAAAAAATGCATGGGGTATAGTGATGTGTTTACCTGTCAAAATGGGTCAGCAACTGCACACAAGCTCATCGGCAGCGAGATGCAAGGGCCAGAACAGCTATAGGTCAACATTAATGTTCATCCCCCTCGAGTATGGTAATTTGATAGGTTTTGACCCATCCCCAGCTCACAAAAAAGTCAAGGTTTCACTGAATCCAGCTTAGGTGATGATCCAAGAATTCATGTTGCTAACATCGCAGGCACCCGCCAATAGGGGATTTCTTATGGTCCGACTTATCCTGTTTCTCGGCATAATACGCATTCAGAGTCTGTGTGGAACAAGACAGACATGAGCAGGGTTCAAAAACCTTCTTGGTTGATGATTAGTTCGGGGATTATACCAAGCTTCATATGCGATTATCACAATCCATGAACCCGGAAATCCGTTCTGAACCAGTTATAAGTTGGTTGATAGACCCTATTTACATCTATGAATTATAGGTATATATCACCTAGAATGAATGGGGAATCCCCCACTTGGGAAACCTCTTCGCGATGAGCGATTCGCTGAGACCGGGCGACGTGCTGGTCTTCTTCACTGGACAGCAGGAGATCGAGGAGGCGAGGATCCAACGGGTCACCAGGATCTTTGTTGATTGTTATTGCTTATATTCTAGTTGATAAACAAGGTTATATTGCTTAGATATTCTATAGTATATGTATATAGTCAAGAAATATGGGTGTATATATATATATATGTATACATATATAATATATATATATACACATACATATACACATATATATACATATATACATATATATATATACATATATGTATATATATATACACATATTCTGTAATATTCTTACACTATAGTTCATGACTCTGAGACTCTTAATAAATGATAATTGGTTGATGATTGAGCTGTTATGGGGGATTCTTAACCTTCCTGGTTGAGTGGGGATTGGGGTGACAGAGATGCTCAACTGATTGGGCGTTTCATGTGAATTTTTGACCTCAGTGGTTGATAGCAAAATATAGGGTCAGACTAAGTGATTTGGTGGCTGTGTCTGTGGCTCAAATTTAACTTGACTCCCCTTGGAACCACGAATTGATGGGTCAGAAATCTAGTCTTCATCCGTAGGGGTACCCACAGCCTACTGGCCTGACCCATCCTTACCATGTATCCAAAGATATAGACACGTAATGTGCACGCATGTGCACCTGCAATTGAACATCAAGTAAGACATAGTAACATCCATCCAAAATGACCGCATGTGCTGGTTTCGACCCTCAAACACACATATGGTTTGTCTGAAGATTGGCGATACCGGATACCTCAAGTTGGCAATTTCAATTAGGCAAATACCGATAAGCCACTAGAGTCCAGTTGGTGGTGTGACATATTTTGCATTTTTTTTAAGCATAGAAATAGGATGGTTATATCGGTTGTATATCCCCAACGAGGATCATATTTTTCAGGTGGCTCAACCGTCGCAGAATAAAAAGGGTGCCTTGCAGGCGATGGACTTGCTGAGCTTCAAGACACGAGGCGGAATCCATGGAGACGCATCCACCAAAATATATACCCTCTGGTAAACTAACATAGCTATTGAAAATGGTCATTTATAGTTGATTTTCCCATTAAAAATGATGATTTTCCATAGTTATGTTAGTTTACCAGAGGGTATTTATAATCATATCTACATGATATTGAAATGATTATACTGAAATATGTATATATATAAGGAAATGTTATGAGCAGAAAGTGTGGGTTCTATGCAGCAGAACTTGAAAGATCTCGGTGAATGAGAAAGACATATAAAAGACCTCACTTGCCGACACTGCGATAGATGATGGTTCATAGATGAGGAGCCACGCTAAAACCACCAAACATTTCAGGTCGGTGAAGACGCGGAACTGTTGTCCAGATACAGATACATCATCTCCCTTAATATTTCATTCTTTCAGGAATCTTGGTGCAAATATACTTCGAGAGTACTGGAGTTTTTTTTTGGAGGCATGGTCTATGGACATGGATATGGATCAAAATTTAGTATACCATATTTGGAGGGGATGAACATCCAAGCTATTTGAGTGTGAACTACAGGGTAGCATCCTGGGATTTTGACGCCCTGCAGCAGGGTTGGCCTTACGAACCCTGCCTGGATCAGCTGAGCACATGAGCTCTCAAAAATATGGGGGTTTCCTGAAATGGAGGTACCCAAAAATGGATGGTTTATAATGGAAAATCCTATTAAAATGGATGATTTGGGGGTACTCCTATTTTAGGAAACCTCCATATGGTTGTGACATGTTGTGAACATTTGGTTACTTAATAAATATGGCTGCTGGATACGTCGCAGACCATGATGCCTTACAGTACATTCCCATGAATTCCATGACCAGCAGAAAAACCAGGCCGGAGCTAAAAAAAGTGAACCAGCATAACGGGTTTTTCTGCCATGGTTATATACATGAATTATTTTCCCATGAAACATCCTACTATAACAGACTATAGCCATGAATGAGTTCCACATCTCCAGTGCTGGAGGCATGGGAACTCAGATGGGTGAGCTCCTGGTATTGCCCATCTATGCCAATCTGCCCACCGATATGCAGGTCCGATGCGGGATCAGAGTGAATCGTAAGTACTGCAAAATTGACGTAAAGAGTTTGTGAAACCACTCTAAGGTGGGAATTAGATGATTTTCATCAGTTCCAATGACACTACACACGTGATCACATGTGTATCTGTATTTATATATAGCATGATGTAGATGATCATCATCCTCTGAGTTGTCGCAAATTCTCTCGTAACGTTTATTGGCTCGAAGCTGCGAGCTGCGTGTTCACCTCCACCGCGTGGTTTCGCGCTTCCCCTGACCGGACCCGAAACTCCATCCTTCGTTGAAGTTTCGGTGCTCGCAATGAAGACCATTCTGGCGATCTTGGCCACCAGCGGCCTTGCCATCACGACCCACCGTGTGGACACCACTGCGACTGGCAACCCCATTCGCAAGGCGTGGGAAACGATGCAGGAAAAGGGGGAGAAACCTGAAATCGGGGAAATCTGCAAATGAGAGGTTGTTCTGTTTCAAATTGCTCTACTTGTGTTCTTGGAAGTGTCTATAAATAATGTTCTCTCAAATATAGTTCAGGTTGTCGAAATCGTTGCCTGCATATGAGTTTGAGCAACAAACACTGTGATATGGCCAACAAAAATGAATGGAGAGCCACCTGTCCAAACTTACAAAGTCATCCGCTACTTCATGCTCTAGTTTGACAGCCCGGAAACCTCTCCCCTACTGTAGGCGTAAAGACCAGGATAATTCTTGAGGTTGGTGAAGCACTTCTTGTTTCAGACTATATATATATACGCAGCCTTTGCAAGTGAAATGGGTCCATACCTTTAAGACCCAGGGAAGCAAGATGTACTTGTAAGTCATTTCTAGCCTAAATAGACCACTCAGTTGTATGAATGCCCCAGTTTGCCCACATCAGTGGACTGTTGACATTTTGCTTTGTCGCTATCCAGTCCCCGTTTGCGAAGGTTGTGTCTATGATGGAGAAAATGGCAGACAAAATTGAAGAGTCTTGAACAGCAGTCGGTTTAACCGAGGGCATCCACAGTTCTTCTGCAGGTTGCAATCGGCTTCCTTTGATCAAATTATGGATCCAGTTCCTGTTCCCTTTCATCCAAAAAGTAAGTGTGTGTGTACGGTCTTTCAAGTGTGTGTGTGTGTGTTTGAAAGTGGGGCTCCTTGTGGCTCCTTAGAAAAACAGACAAATCACCACCGGATAGGCTCTTCAGAGAAGCCACAAGAACGCACAACCGGTCAGGGGATGCTGGGCTTCCCACAATGACCGGGACCGACTACCGGACTGGGACCCGGGGTTCAGGATGAAGCCAAAAAAGAGTCGGATCAATACGACAAGTTCGAGTGCTACTGCAAGAAGACCATTGCAGAACTCGAGGACAACATCCGTCAAGCTGAGACGAATCCAATCTCCCAAGCGGATATCGACAAGAAGCAGTCCGAGAAACCTGGCAGATCTGGGGAGTAGCGCAAACTGGAGAAGCCTACCCTGGGCAAGACTCTAGTGCTAAAGTTCAATACTGTATCTATAGAGATTTGATGAGATGTGGATAATTTTTAGACTCGAACATTTTTGATATCACCCAAAATGATGCTTGATACATGTTACAATGGTTCAAACTTCAAAACATGCTCTTCAATCAGGCTAAGCTCACTGGTTTCGTTGGTGAAACTTTAAATCCGGCTAGTTTTGCTTAAACCTTGGTTTTTGGCTGGTTAAAGTTCCATTGTGGTTGGCCAAGTCGTCACTTTTGTTGCATGCATTTTTTGTTGGTTAAACATCACATTTTTTTGTCGGCTAACTTCACATTTTTTGTTGCTTACATTCACACATTTGCTGGCAAACTCCCCACTTTTCTTGGTGTACTGCCTCGTGGTCAACGAGCCGCCAGATTTTTTTTGCCACCGTTGAAACATCTCAGGATCATTGCCCTGCAACAAGAAGTGAAGACTCTGAAGGAGATCCGTTCAGTAAAGGATTCTTGGAGATTTTCCAACAAAAATGGAAATCTAACTTGAATAAAACCAGCAAACAATGGATAAAAAAAGGTATATCATGGGATATCCAACCAACTATAAAGGACAAGCGTGTCCGTGTACCCCTAGTGCTCCAAATACCCTCTGAGGTTTGTTGTTTAAACCCAAAAAACAAACCCAAATACAGACTGAGAAGGTGTTGTGAGCTGTATATTGTCCAGAAGAAAAGTGTTCAAAACCCCTGTTGGTTGATGTCTGATTATATATGGGGTTATATGGGGTTATACCATCCAACACTGTAATATATTGGGGATTATCACAATCCATTGAGAATTAGCTGCCTCCACCATCATACTGGTAGGATCTCCACCCTTGGAGGATGAACCAACCAATGACTCTGTTAGTATTTCTTGAAGGTCTGAAAAAAACATATCTTGTTCCACCTAATTTTTCTTCTCATTGGATTGGTTTTGTTGGGCGAATCTACAGGAAACCCTGGGTTTTTATCATCAAATATAGAGTTTTCCTGTAGATCTTCCCTTAAACCAATCCAATGATCTTTTGGATCAGCTGGTTTTCTTTTGTCCCCTGGTGTTTCGCTACCGCACGCAGGACGACCGCATTGCAGAGGAAGAGACCTTGAAGAATGCCGAGATGCAGCGAGGTGCGCGACCTTGGAACTACGCGGTGGTCCTTGTTGTGCGAAACCAAACGTGCACAGATATAGGTGTACCCT
Source organism: Symbiodinium sp. clade C Y103 (assembly GCA_003297045.1). Taxonomy (NCBI): domain Eukaryota; class Dinophyceae; order Suessiales; family Symbiodiniaceae; genus Cladocopium; species Cladocopium sp. clade C. The sequence continues at coordinate 94,185 of BGPT01001515.1, forward strand.
GGACCTATTTGGGATGGTGTAATATTATGTAATATCATATATTTATATTTAGACCATAGTATATCATATTTTATGACATATCATCACTTTGTCCAAGCTGCCACGGCAGGCATTTTAATTGATAAATTGAAGCAGGTGAATGATGGTTCAGAAACCAGGCAAAGAGCACGACGTCTTTGTGAAGGAGGTCACTGAAGAAGGAGAGGTGGCTTGAATTGTTGAGTGTTTGGACATTTGACCACACTGTGTGAAGATGATAAACTACTTTTCCCCCAACACTTTTAGCTTGGGGTCACAGCCCAGATAAAGGATGGTGTAAAAGTTTGGGGCAGTTTTCGGTTCCGGGCTGGTTTCGGGAGGTTCGTTTGCGGGTTGTTGGGCATACTACCTGGGATTATCTTCTTGTATATTAAGGGATATGAAAACTGCCGACTGCCAACATATGGGGCTCACTATCAAAGACACTTGCTATATGTGCCGTGGTCAAAGCATTTGTTATATTCTCACAAAAGGGGATAATGGTCCCCATATCAGTAGGGATTAATATACCACAATTTACCCATCATGAGGAATCCGAATTCGAAAAATTCGTGGTGGAATGAGCAGGGGCCCCATTTTTTTGTCCCCTGTTTTGACCATGGTACATATAGGGAGGATCAGCGATCCAAACTGGTCCAAACTTCAAGGCTAAGCCCAGGGTTTTTACAATTGACCTCAATAGATCAGTCAGGATTACTTCAGGATTGAAACTAGCAACTCTCCAATCCAATGTTCCACTTATTAACTAGACTATACATCGTACATGTCCTTCCAATTGAATCTTTATTGTATAGATAACATGTAGTTGCAATCTCTCTTGTTCCGATTGTAAGCACATGTCGTGAATGTCCTTCCAAGTGAATATAGATTGCTATGAATGAAATGACCAAGTATAAGAATATTATGTCCTTAGCAACTATCATTCATCGTGAACCTTTCCAATGAAAAAACAGTCCATTGAATCCCATATTTCTTTGTCAAATCACCCATTGGATTCTAGTTAAATCAACACTTTTGCTTGTAAAAGCCGCATTTTTCCTAGTCAAATCCAATTTTTCCCAACTTTCTTAGTTCAACCCCATGTTGTCTTCATTTTGCCCTAGTTAAATCCCATTCTCATGTCATTTTCCAAGCACAACGACACAACCAGATGGCCCATAGGTGGTGAAGGGTGTGGATGCGGCCACCGCTGCGTTGAACGGTGGCGAGACGGCCCCCTGACATTTCTGGCAAATTTTGGGGGTTCCAGAAATGGGGAAAAACCCCAAGTTATGTATGGAAAATCCACGATTTATAGATGATAACTTAGGGTACCCCCCCTGGATTGGAAACCTCCATTCGGAAAATATTGGGGGTGTCTGAAAATAGGGCATTAACGCCCCAGTTATATATATATATATATTATAGATACAGCAGATCTATTCTATGGGGGAAAACGGGAGTTCCAAATCCATGGTTAATTCATTCGGAAAATGATGGGAGATCCAGATTTTCTTCATGATTTTCTGGTGATTGTCTGAGGGAAATGATGGGATATCCCGATATCCAAATTTATTCCGAATTTGTGGTCATTTTAGTCGGAATTGATGTTTATTTTATCAAGAGAATAATGATGCTAAGCAATGAGATTTTGGAGTACCCTATGTTCAGAGAAAACCAATTTATGCTGCTTCAATGGAAAAATGATGATCAACATGCGAATTAAAAAGTGTGGTACCCTGTTTTCAGACATCCATATCTTTAGTGGTTTGAATATTCTTTTAATTTCAACCCCACCTGCGCTATGATCCCAATTGACTAATATGTTTGAAGGGCGTTTGAAACGACCAACAAGAAAAGCACTGACATAGCTGGGATAGCGGGAAAAAATTTAGGTAATACTCGCAACATACATTATTTCGCGAAAGTGTTATAGTTATAATTAACAAACAATGACCAATAAGAAACAAGAGTGGGCAGAAAGAGTCAATTTAGAGGATGGAAGAGCTATTGATCCTGGGCAGTTCCTGACTGTGCAGAATGGTCATCCAAGGCTGCCTCCATGGTAGATGTTTTTGCCTACGGACCGAAAACCGTGCTCGTAAAATTAACGTTTTTGCTCGGGTGGGGTGGGGGGGGTGGGGTGGGGCTGCAATAACGTCACCCGCCTCTAAGCCTTCATGTACGTTTGCCAACGTTTCTAAGAACTTCTAACTACGTTGCAAGATGCTACGCTGCCNGGGGTGGGGCTGCAATAACGTCACCCGCCTCTAAGCCTTCATGTACGTTTGCCAACGTTTCTAAGAACTTCTAACTACGTTGCAAGATGCTACGCTGCCAACGTCTCTAAGAACTTCTAACTACGTTGCAAGATGCTACGCTGCCAACGTCTCTAAGAACTTCTAACTACGTTGCAAGATGCTACGCTGCCAACGTCTCTAAGAACTTCTAACTACGTTGCAAGATGCTACGTTGCCAACGTCTCTAAGAACTTCTAACTACGTTGCAAGATGCTACGCTGCCAACGTCTCTAAGCCTGCTATCCTCTGTTTGCTCGAAAGCAAAACTTGCTACATGAGTTTGTGCGTCACAATCGTGGTGAATTTGTGAAGGATGTCAAGCGCGGCCGCTCCACCATCAAATGCCANAGCAAAACTTGCTACATGAGTTTGTGCGTCACAATCGTGGTGAATTTGTGAAGGATGTCAAGCGCGGCCGCTCCACCATCAAATGCCATACAGGCACGACTGATGCTGCATGGACCAGCTGCAAAAAAAATCATTCCCAATTCTTTGACTGCCAAGCACAAAGATCTCATGTTGTATGCGAAGATGTGGCAATGGAGATTCGTCAACAAGTACAAGAAACTCCTGGCCAAGACTGCGCAGATGCTTCGACAAATGGACTGAAAAAAAGGCTGCGATGGTCCGATCGAAATAAGGGAAGAAAACACATTTTACTGTGGTAAAAACACGATTTACCCAAAAAAATCCAAAATTTGGACGTCCAAATTTGACCCTTTTTCAGTTCCAAGAATTGTTACCTCGCTGTAGCGAAACACACATTTTTTTGAAAAACTCTATTTTTATGAGCACGGATTCCGATCCGGCGGGTTGTTTATGTTCCTTAAGAGCATGACCTCCCTTGTCTGAAGTCTCTAAGTCCCCCCCCATGTCCCCAAGTCCCCCCCTTGTCCCCTAAAAGTTGTTTATGTTCCTTAAGAGCATGGCCTCCCTTCTCTGAAGTCTCTAAGTCCCCCCCCATGTCCCCAAGTCCCCACAATGTCCCCTAAAATAATAAACCCTAAATGGCTGTTTATGTTCCTTAAGAGCATGACCTCCCTTCTCTGAAGTCACTAAGTCCCCCCCCATGTCCCCAAGTCCCCCCCATGTCCCCTAAAATAATAAACCCTAAATGGTTGTTTATGTTCCTTAAGAGCATGGCCTCCCTTCTCNTCCCCTAAAATAATAAACCCTAAATGGTTGTTTATGTTCCTTAACCCCAATGTGGGCGCAAGTGACGTTTGAGTGTGGGCGCAAGTGAGGCTGGTCCCCCATTTTTGGGGATGGTTTATGGTGATTTTGGGGATGGTTTGTTATTTTGTTTACCACATTATTCGATTATCATCATGCATTAGGACGCTACCCAACTATTTGGAGAGATGAGTTCTTGATTGTGATACCACGGCTTTGAAGCAGCGAACGAGAACAGACCTCCTTCTTCGACCAAGGTTTGTGTCATCAGCATGTGCGTGCTCATCCTCATGGCTTACAGCAGTCAGGTAGGCTCCTCCAAATTCCAGCTGCTCAGATGAGCATTTCAGTTTGCAGGTAATGGGTCAACACGAAAGATTCCCCCAAAAATGGTGGGTGAATAAGACATAGTCTGCTCATGTCCAAAACTTGGGAGGTGTTCAACTTGCTGGTCTCCATCTGACAGGTTCTCACGGACTACAAGGTGGACGCTGGCACCACCTCCCCCAATGACTTTGCCATCATGGTGAAGGCTGCGGGGGTGGAATGATATGGAAGAATATGATCACGGCGGCAATGAAGGATTGACTTGAACTGACACAAGTATGTAATGTTATATGATAAAATATGCATCAAACATTTCATTGTGTGTACGTATTATCGTTATTATCATCATTATATATAATATCATTATCATTGCAATCATCATATACAATTGTTGAAATCATTGTGAATCATTTAATGTCAAAATGATATGCATTTTGCAGTAGTGGCTTTAAAACTTGGAAGAGTTGCTCTTGCGTTTTTCGCTTCGCAGCCAGGGTTTGCCCTCTACAGCGACAGACGAGGAGACTCCGTTTCAAATATGTCACATATTTCACAAGTGAAGTCAACCATCCTCCCGATTTCCATTGGAGTTTGCAGAGATTCCCTAGAGGTTCCTCAGAGATTCTCCAGAGATTTCATCCCCTTCCACGTCCCAGGAGAGCATCATGGAGTTCTTCAAAGAACACGCCGTGAAGGGAAAAACGGACACCGAGATCGTCAAGGTGGCCTCGCTCTCCATCTCTGGAACAAGGGCTTTTTGAAGCCAGCAGAATCCCATCCTCAAACTAGGGGAAATCATGGTTATATAAATCTTAATGGTATATAACTATATATAACTGACAATGGGAATATTCATGGAATAATTTACCTCAAACATGTGTGTGTTCTTGAGATCTTGGCTGAATCCATGGCTAAATGAATGGCTTAATGAATGGCTGAATGATCTCAGCACAACGGAAAAGGGAACAACATGGAACAACATGGAACAGCTCTATTTTCCATTGATTTCCACCAGCCTCTGAACCTCTGAATCCGACATTTTCTCCATTTTTGGATGGCCACATCGTGCCTCAATCTCCCATTTCTGGACAACGCCTATTTCATATGATTTCATATTGTTGGTTATATACCCGCATTTTATCCCCATATCCCAATCATGATATCTGGTTAGTATAACTGACTTATCCGATATCAATAGTACATATATATGTATATATACATCCAATTTTGTAGACATAAATGAGATGAATATTGATGCTGTATATCATATGAATATGTGATCCCCATCAAAAATGGTTGCTTTATCCCCCCATGGACGTGTGACTCACCAGATTTCTCCTGTGAGGTGGTCATCGGTTGGGACATCGATGAGTGGCGAGAGAATATCGCCAGACTCAAGGTGCGACAATCCCATGTGGAAAACCAACCATTTGTACCCTCTGGTTATTTAACATAGCTATGGAAAATCCACTATAAATTATAAATGGAGGTTTTAATGGGAAAATAATCCAAAATTAGCAATTTTCCATGGCTATGTTAAATAACCTAGGGGTAGATTGTCCTAGGGAAACCAAGGGTTTTCCACATCTATGACTATCTATGTTAGTATACGCCCTCAAATTGACAGATTTTGAGTGGAAACAAATCTTCCACGCCCGACTCATGGCAGGGTTGAGCTGTGAATTTGAGGGTAATTTGATTGAAGAGAATACCAGCACCATTACTTTGATTGGTGAACATCAGACACATTAAATTGTGGTGAATATCAGAACCATAACAAGTAACAGGTACAAGCAATATTTGATCATGGCCAGTAATAATATGAACCTGTCCTGTAGCAGTTTACCATATGAATAATGACTGGTGAACATGATTACCATGTTGTGAAACTTTGAATACAATTCCACGGACATGCAAGAATTCACCAGCCAGTATAAACTACTTATTGATCAATGATTTCGGATGATTCCCAGTTTGGATCCACCTTTTGCCCAGCCGTGGCAGGATTTGAAAAAGAGGCTAGATGCCGCAGATAGGACATCGCCAGAGGCGCAGGGTGGCCATGCGTGGTGACCATTGGTGCACATCCCATGGTGATTTTCCTGGAATTCATGGGAAATTACAGGATTTTAGATGATTGTATATGATATTTGATGGGTTGATTGGACAAAAAGACCTTTTCTGAAGGTTTTCATGGTCATTCTGAGGTAGTGACGAGTTTCGATGAACATCCCAAGATGAACTTCTGTGTGCGTTCATGGGATGTACATCAACATACATTAAGCATCCTGGCACTATTCTGGCAGTAAGGAAGTCAAAAATGGTACCAGTTGTTTCTTTCTATTTTAACTATGGTTTTCTTTTTGTTTTCTTGTTCCCCTCCCATATTTCATATCCACGACTACAGTGCCAGGCGCAAGAAATCCAGGTTCGGCTTGCGGGTTCAGCTTGGTGATTCGGAAGTTTGGAGTAGTGGATGGGGGATTTCAAATTTTCAAAAGTATAGTCACTCTATTTGCATCCCGGCACGATGGAGTGAAGTGATATGTTGCGATTTTTTAAGTACCACCGGAAATCTTCAAGATCTGGTTGGAATTTTGAGACTACCTGTTGTTGGAGGTGAATCACTCATCATCACTGTACATGCCAAAGAGTTACCGCCCGGACCTGAAAGCAACGGTCCTTGCCAGAAAGAGATGGTGCAGATTACCAGCGCGCTGAAATCCGCCGGGACGAAGGAACGCAGATTCTTATGATTGCTACTAGGTAAGGTCTAAGATTGGAACTTGCCCTTTTTGAAAGTGGTCCTTGGATGGTAGAAGGTCTGAGAACGTTAGGATACTCTTGGTGGTTCTTGGTGCTGTTCCAGAGGGTCAGACCAAACCAGCCTATCTGCCGGTTGGATGACTTTGGCCCTCGCGATAGGATGCGAAATTGCGCTCCTCTGGCGTGGTGGTGGTAGTCTTCCGATACCAAAGTGATATGAGGGCATGCCTTAAGAAGCGCCTTGGACCTGTTACCAGAGGGGGATATGGGTGATATGGCGATAATGAGATATCATGTTGATTTACTGTAATGGGGATTGATGTTTATAACGATACCTGCAACGGTATATCATGGCGATTTATATGGGCATGGATCCAATTGATTGACTACTGTACATATTAACCCCCTAACTTGGATCCAAGTTGTGTGTCCTTTAGCACTCCCAGGTTTTCAAGCCACACTCATGTGCTGGAAACATGGTTGGGCGATGTTGGGCGACTGTTTGCATCATGGGATTTGGAACTTGAAGTAAGACACAGAAAGCATGATCCAGGTTGCACCTTTGTTTATGATCTGTGACCTTCCCATCAGAGGGTGAGGGGTGGTATATCCAATGGACATGTTGAGGTGGGATTCCTTCTGGGCCAACTGGTTCAACTGCGCCTCTTCTGACATCAGCTTCCTTTGGAAGAGTCTTGGACAGCCTTGGTGACATGGTCGGGGATTGGTACCATGCTTGAGAGATGTTGAGATGATGTCAACGATGTCATCATTTGTGAACACCCATCTTCTCATGCGTTGGTTGTACCGACAAACTGCCATTTGGGTTTGTCTGAAAATAGGGTATCCAAATCCCATCGGATCTCATGGCTTATCATCATTTTTTCCATGGGTGGCCTTTTGGCGGGTATACCCCATTTTCAGACACACCCAAAATGGATATTTGGTGGGTTATAGTTACTGTATATCTAATATTATGTTGTATCCCCATGAAATACATTAAGCCACCACCAGTTTTGTTGGCCAATTTATATCCAAACTCTAATCATTGCTGACATGATGTGCTCAGACTTGATCACCATGCTGAACTCTACAGAGCCACCCCAACCAGCGGCGGTGCCTCAAACCAAACAAACCCGGCATGGCCCAGGGACAACGGCATTTGCAAGGCAGGGATATTGACTAATGCAAGACCTTGATTTTTGCGCGTAGAAATGGGTATAACACGGTATACCCACAAGGGCAATCTTGAGGAAAAAGATGGCAAATCCATGTAACCACAGGGCAAGACCTGTGTCGGATTGCCCTGCCCCGTCGCCAGGGCGAACCGTTGCCGCGCTTTCCCATTGGCGGCCGGCCGATGCTTGGGTTGGAACTAGCGATCGATGAGTCCCTCCTATCAGTTGGTTTGAACCCGCCAAACGACCCACTGCTGACATGTTCAATCCATACTGCAATCATATGACTAATTATCATCCATTACCACCGCAAGTTCGCTGAGGATTGCGAAGCTTTCGGCAGTACCTTGGCTTTGCCATTTTTCCTGTGGGGTGTTCTGCATCCATGGGAGGGACGAAGTATTACCTGGGAATGTAACTTGGGTACCACCAAATCAATGGAGTTTCAGCAGATTCAGAGGATGACTGTGGGATGCTCTTCGGGGTTCTCAAGTCACCAGACGATTGGATCTCTTTCAGAGCAGGTGGTAAATGCTGGTTCTTTGCAGGTCATCAACGATCCTGAAATCATCACTTCTTGGTGACTATTCCCTTGTAGTGTCCATCAACAAACATCAAAAACTGTTTACTGGATCCACAAATCAGCAACTCATAAACTCTGCTTCAGTGATGTTCAGTGGTTGAAATCGTCCCTCTGGTAATTCAACATAGCTTCGGTAGAGATGGCCCATTTCGTTCGATAATTTACCTATGATATTTCAATGGTGAGTTTCCATAGCGAACTGTAGCAAACTACCAGAGGATACCTCCTCTATCCCATTCATATCCCATGACATCTCCATGAATAATTATTCCATTAAACTCATTAAACCATATTCAACCCCCCATTTTAGTAGTGTTGTTTCTCCATGAATATCCCATGAACCCCCCATGTTTCTAGCGTCAAATCACAGATTCTCAAGGCGCGAGCAGCCAATCCTGGAGACATCCACTGGGCGGAGCTGGCAGTTCCCCAAGGGGAACGCATCAAGAGGCAGCTGACCACAACGGGGAGCTGATGGTTGGCTGATTAAATTGTTATTAGTAAGTAGTATGTATGTTGCTTGTTATTCTGAATGATGATGATGATGATGATGATGATGATGATGATGATGATCATTGTTTTGTTATTGATAGGACTATGATTATCACTATTATCAATATTATCATTGCTAGGAGCATTATCATTAACATTATCACTCTTACTATTGTTATTGCTGTTAGCATCATTAATGTCATTGTTATGATTTTTGTTGTTATTACATGTTATTACTATTATTATTATCATTATCACAATTGATAGTAGCAGCAGCAGCCGTAGTAGTATTATGTAGTATTGGTATTAACAGGTCTCCTTATTACTATTTTTCATTATTCTTTTGATGATGATGTTTTTCTTGGGGTGATTAGTTGGTGGCAGTCAGCCGTTTACAATCATATGGAGGCAGTCCGGACTTCTACTCCACTAGAACCATTCAAAAGCATTTGTCCTCATTTATAACATATCATCTAAGATCATTTGAAATTCATTGAAACATTGTGTGGAGTCATTTACAATCATTTCAAATCATTTAACATCAGGGTTCTTCCGTGTCAGGTTGGCCATCACCAATGGCGTGATGTTCCTGCTGGTTGCGGCCTGCTTTGGTGCCGTCTACGGGCTGCGCGTGGCGCCGTGGCGGAAATCACGAAATTCCTGGGAAATTGGGTGGGTTTGCAGGTAGTTTCAACAGGAGACCATGGCTTTTTGACGGAAAATCTACAGGAAACCATTGTTTTCCAAGGAAAATCTAGAGGAAACCATGGTTTTTCCCGTGAAATATGGATTTATTGGGACGATTCAAAGGAACATCGACAAGAAAAGCATGGAATTGATTTGCGCGCAAGGTGTGAGTAAAACCCCCACAACATTTCCCTTCAACCAATGAAATGAATGGATGGGAAACCAAAAAAATGAAGACATTGTTCTAATGATGGTCTGCGGCTGAAATCAGGCCATAAGGCACGGATGTTTGAAGAGACCAGTGACCTTTGCAACCCAGCCGAGGCTGCCATGGCCATCAAGGAATCGTCAGGCCAAACGTTGAATGGATCGGAAAGCAAGGATTTTATGTCCTGGTCCTCTGAAGTGAATCTGTTTTGTCAGCAAGGAATGGCACGATATCAATCAAACAGAAAGAATCAAAAGAGAGGGAAACTCAATGTTCAGGTCTGGTTGCCTGCTGTCGGTTGATTCTCATGACTTGCAGCACTCGCTCCGGCACAACCATATCTCATGATTTGGAATCCCTCCTTTCCATCATCCTTCTTCTTGTTTCTTGGCATCCGTTTCTTCTGCAATTCTCGTGGGACTCGATTCTTGGACACCAAAGACGCAGGTGGGGGCGTTTGGTTGTCCTTACTTCCTGCCTTCGTAGTAGCAGACACTGGGCAGCAAGCGCTGCCAAAAGTCACGATGGGCTGGTTAGGAATCTGATACCTGATGGGTACTTATTGTTTACCATAGTAGATCGATGATTCTATCATGTCCATGTATGGTAAAGACTACAAAAACATACAAAAACAATAGGACGCATTCGATGTAATTACATGTAAGTGCTGTAAATGGGTTTGTGATATGGAACACACGTACTCCAGTCTAGTCATGAAGGGACATCTTTCGTGAACAACCGCTGGGAAAATGGAATAGTAGCAGCCATCCTGGCTTTGTTTCATAGCCCGCATAGGTAGTGCTTGAGCAGGACATGGCATGCAATTACGAAGATTGGCTCCCCTACCCTTCATCAATTTTCATCATTGTCTTTCTGAAAGATTGCCAGAAATTGGTGTATTCCCCCATTTTGGAGACAAACCGATTTTAAATGATTTTAACATATTTTAACCTTTCACAAAATGTTTCCCTATTTTCCGAACTGCAGCCAGCCTAGATCGTGAACGGCTTGCTGATGGCCGCCGCCAGAATGCTTGGGGACAAGGAACTAGGGGAAGAACAGCTCGGAAACCTGGGAGCATTCAATCCACAAAGATTCAAATTGTTTGGCCCCGGACTATCCTTAAAGATGTTGCAATTCAATCAGGCATGGATGATTTTGAAAAAACATGAGCTGTTCATCCAATCCGTGGTTCATCAGCTGTTCATCCGCCCCAGGAGTACCACGATACCTTGACCGAACAAGAATTCTCGCAAGCTGCGAAGATGTCGGTTGGAATGACACTGGGCTGATCATAGCTGATCTGTTCCCAATGAATTTTGGCGTCAAAACTCTTGGAATTCCAGGATTTCTATTCACTTTTGGTACTGTAGCCTCAATCATGTGCACTGTTCCTGTAACGTCTTATCAAGCACCAACAATCACCCACAAGGGCTTATTGCCCGTCTCTTTCTTTTGAGGGTATATCTTTCTGGGGGGTAGGTTGAATCTCAGAACACTACCTGAGTAACCCGCTTCTGGGAATGTCAGACTGTTCAGGCACAGACATCTTAAGCTCTTCTCTGAAAGTTGTCCTTCGACATTTCCCCCTACACTCCGGTGAACAAAGATGGCAATGGAACATCCCTCTTCGTAGGTACCTGTTGAAAACTGGGGTTTCGCATTGCTGGCTTACAGTAAATTAGATGTCCAAATATGGAGGCTTCCGTGGGTTTCGAACTTCTCTTGTTGTATCCCTCCACTTTGAAATACCTGAACCATTTTGATTCAGTATCTCAGGATGATTCAGTCGAAAATTTCAGCTGAGATGACTAATCGTTTGATTGGAATGCAGACTTTGGAAATAAAGTGCCAGAGGCACACGTGATTTCACACCACGAAGAAACCTGAACGATGTGAATTTCAATTGAACAGATTCACCACTAGCTTGAGTCTCTTGGTAGTGTCTATTTTTTTTAGGAAGAAATCACTTGGATCAGTCTACGTATAATCGTTATATTTACCTAACTTCCATTCTTTGATTGCAGCCCCAAGAGCATGTGATTGCTGTGAGCAAGATTGACGTTGGGATGTTTTCTGAGAACATTTTTGTTTATGCTCCAGCAATCCCTCCCAGCGATGAAGAATATGCCACTTATTACTTATCATCGTTTATCATATCATCGTGAATATAGATCATTATCATATATATATATATATATCTACATATATATACATACACATGTAATAATAGTGAGAATGATGATATCATATGATGATAATGATCAATCTATAATTCATCAACGGTACAGATGATTTCCCCATTTCCAAGTGCCAGGTGAGATTGCCAGGTTAGCTATAGCTCCTTTCTTGAGACCGGTGCCACCGCTCCCACAGCATCCGAGCTGCCTGCTAAGGGTGGTGAATACTGCCGGTGTCCTATACTTCATCTACGCAACACCAAGCGAATGGTATCAGGATGGAGGCGGGTAAACCCACTGCCATAAACCAGCGACCAGCTATTTAGGGAGTCATGATAATGAGCATCATCCCATTTCTAGAGATATACCCAAGTTCATATGATATCATATAATCCAAATTGGGGATGGTGACAAGATATATTGGGTTTGCCACAGAGTGACATGAGTAAGCTATTTTTGCAGAACAACCCCAAGATGTATCAACAGCATGTGCTGTCCTGCTGGAGGTCTGGTGAATGGTGCCTTCACCATGCTTCTCATCAATGCCATTGTGCCGCCCATTGTGCCATACCTCGATATCGGCATGAAGCTCAGTGGAAGGAGATGCGAAGGTACAACCAGCTGGTGGCCACCACCATGCCCCAAAAATTATCGCCTGAGCAGGGAAATGCTGGCAAAATATGGGATTCTGTGGTTCCAAATTATGAGACAACCCCATGTGGCCACCCTTCTCGAGCTGTTACAATTAGGTGACTCCCTTGTTGGTCCACCCTTCTCAAGGCTACAAAATCCGAGGATCCACGCGTGGCAGGTTGGAGGCCTTGCTTAATGGCAGTGCTGCAGAGTTTGTGGTTGTTGTATTTGGATGTATTTGGTTTTCTTCTTTGATGGCTCCAGATATTTATATACTGCATTTTTCTTGGGTGACTACCCATGGATTCTCTCTTGTGTTTGAATTCTTGGACCTGTGCGGGATGCATGCTATTTCGGATGTTGTTGCTCTGCAACAATCAACCATTTGGGGAGGTGTCGAAAATGGATCATGCCCGCAACTGGCGATAAATTGTGAGGAATATAGTGATGATACAATCCAAGAAATGTGACAGGGACCCCTGCATGTAACCGCTCAAAACTTGTTTCCTGCTATTCTTTCTTCAGTTCAATGCTCTCACTTGCTGCTTGCGGTGTACATTGCAGTTCTGGAAGAGGCTGCTCATGGATGGCACATGTGTGGAGAGAGAAGCTGTTGTCACAATATTTCATATTAAATCATATTGAATCATATTACATCATTTTAATCCCCATCCCTTTTGAGATGGTGAGTTGCCCCAAGAATTCGGAGAAACCATGAATCAGTTCAGATGAAACGACGACGACCAGGCCAGGCTACCATACTTCAACGAGGTCCTGGGGCTACTGGGCAGCAGATTTTCACAACCTTTTGCTGATAATAAGGTAAACTCCTTGAAATTCACCACCATATTTTAATTCATTTTCATAGATTTGGAGCTATTTTGATGAGATAATCAGAGATTTGGATTTTCTTCCAACAGGTCGCCAAACATCTGCGAAGCAGGTTGTTTTGGGGAATTTCCCGGCACCAGGGTCCAGGGACCCATTTGAACTGAGCTGTCCGTTGCCTGTGAGTTACCGGTGAGTTACGACACCAAGGCGAGGGCCGAACCCGAAAGATCCAGAGCAGATGAAGGAGATGCTTTTGGCCCATCTGGACCCTAAAACTTGATCATTCCACCTAAGGTTTTGGCAAGGAATACAGTATCAATCATTTTCCAAGACGAGTGGTAGTGTTAAGGCGATAGTGTATCAATGTTTCAATGATAGCTTGTAAACACTTGACAGCTCTTAAGGATAGTATACATATATAATCACATATATATATATATACATATGCTATATATATATATATAGATATGCTACAGAAGTATACACAGACAATGCACATAGATGATATATATATGGTACATCCTTAACCATTGCCTCAGGAGTTGAAGGCCGTGAAGGCCGAAATCGAAGCGTTCAAGAGGGTTCCATGCCTTGGTCCATGGGAAGATGGCTGGGGTGATGGGGCTTTGGCCAAGAAAAAGGGGTGGTTTCTAATGGAAAATCCTATTAAAATGGATGATTTGGGGGTACCCCTATTTTTTCTTCCATTTTCAAGCCGATTTGATGGTTGAATCAAGATGAAATAGGAAAAACATGTGGATATTTGATGATATTTGAGATTTCACCTGGGGTATTTTACCAACAACCATGTTAATAACATGTGAATGGGGATATTAATGCCGATATCTAGCCAACAACGAGATATTTAGGATTCAACCGGTCAAACATGGAGAGTGCAGGGCATGGTTCAATACCTAGGGTTTTCCGAGTGGGATGAGGGTTGAACGTTCACAATTACCAGCTACAAAAATGGCCGGAAAACTAGGTGATTCAGGGATAACCTCACCCGTATTCATTTTCTTACCCAGGGACTTGCAAATATCAGGTTTTGGGGTAGAGAATTTTCATGCATAGTGAAGCTGGAGGTGGTGAGAATCATTTACAGTAAATTTGAGAATGAACTCAGACAGGGAAGCATACTGTGGCAGCATTCCCTGGCTGCCTTTGGGTCTTGAGGCTTATGCACCTGGGACGATGAATCCCACCAGGCCAAACTGCAACCTTCATTTGTTCGTTTGTCAAGACACTTGGAGAACGGAGGCTTATGCAACTTGACTTGAACCTCAAAGAATCTCAGGGCTTCTTCAAAAGGTCCAATCTTTTTGTCGCATGCAACGGACCCAAACGAATCCCATCCCGGTGCCAGGGCCTGGCAGTAAGATAATGGACCTTAAGATACTTTAAGTGGGAAAACCTGATGGTTTGCCGGCTTGGGGCACGAATTGCCGTGACAGTTGGAACACCAGTGGTTGAGCTTACCGCTTCGCATTTCGAAGACTGCATTCGCGGGGTGAGAGGCGATATGCAAGCGCCATCAAGACCTTTGTGTGTTGCTTGCAAGGGCTCCCAGGTGCTTTGCAGCTGAGTCTTGAGCTACATGGGTTTAATATGGTTTAATGCGGAAAAGGATTCATCCACGTGGATGGAATGGGGTGCCCTATTGTTGCACATGGATTCACATGGATTCTTGGCCGGAAAGGATCACCATGTTTGAGTCATACCCACCTGTTAGTGTTTCCACGGGATGGGTAGGAGGTCTTTGATCTCGACTATCCTGGGGAGTGGGTGTTCATCGTCAGACGTCCCTGATGGTTGAATCCCATGAAAAAAACGTGATGGCCACCGGGTGGCCAAATGTGGCCAAATCGCTACTGAGGCTCTACCAGCCAGTGTTTCCATTGATTTCGCTGGTGGGTCTTGCTGGTTTAGGCAAGGTGTGCCGATGATTGGCTTGACTGGTTGGCACGCATCTGCAAGACCTGAACTCCGTGTTTGTTGATGCTCACAGGGAATTTTTACTAAAAAAGGCTTGTGTGGATTCCATGATGTTCGTTTCCAAATTGATCTGGGTCCTGCTGGCGAGGCGCACAGTACTGGATGGACAAGTATTTGCTCCTGGGGTGGTATTCCAGGTGACTTGGGAGCACTGCCGCGTTGGCTGAGAGAGGGTGAAGATGTCGATGTTTGGCCATTGGATTTCCACCATGTTTTGCAACGAGGCCGCGAAGACCTTTGAATGCAGACATTGCCAACTTCTTCGTTAGGCAAAGGGGACAAGATGCTCCGAGACGCTCCGTGTTGCGGTTTGCAGTCGCATAGTTTTGCGATGAATTTTCAGTTCACGTTTGGTTTTGAACAGTTTGACTAGTGAACGCTGCTTCACCTTTTCTTCGCGCGCTTTGTGCCATAAGAAGCTGCTGCAATGTCAGAACCCCCTTTGTTGCAAAAGGCGGCTAGTATTCCGATGGAAATCACCACTTTTTTGGGGACCATCTACGAATCCGCGGAAAAAACAACATCATTCATCATCGTTTTTGCAGATCTGAAGCTGCTGAAGCTGCTCTCGAAAAGGTTCGTGAAGCTGGTGGGGCCCATCGGGCTCTCTGTGTCCTTCTTCGTGTTTTTGACGCCTTCTTTTGCTGACAAGGTGGGCGGTGGGCCGGCAGATGACGTGTGGGGTTGCACGGCCCCAACTGGGCGAAACTGACGTACTGAAAATGTCTGACACGGGAAAGACCCTGTCTAGCTTCCACGAACTTTTTTTCTCGTTTCACTTGATTTGAGGGAACAGCATCACACCCAATTTCAATTTTTGGTTGTGTCTTTTTGTTAAAGGAATTGAATATGCGCTTGGACACCGCCACAACTCCAACATTCAAGAGTGATCCCTGCTAAAGTGAACATTTTTGCTGCTGTCCAAAAGACATACTGTTTGAATATGTTTGATTCTCAAATCGATTTGCCGGCAAATCCCCAAACAATCAAATCAGATGATGCTCAAATCCACATTTTTGATCATATTTGATCATTTTGGCTGGTAAAATTGGCATGATTGCTAGCTTAGGCTCGGTAGATTCCACATTTTTCCTACATCCCCAATCCTCCCATGGCTGCCAGAACGCCGTGAGCATCTCAGTGAGCGCCAGCGTCAACGCAGGACCGATTTCTGTGAAGTTTGTCATTGGAAGATCGTTTTTGTTAATTTCTTATTGACAATGTATCATTCTTTTAGATGATATTTAATAGATTTTATGATATTCTATTTTTATGATACTTTATGAATCTTTATGACGACATTTATTTTTACAATCCTATGAACTCAGGAACCATCTGCTGCTTTCTGGTCACCAAGGTGCTGGGTCAGTTCATCATCTCCATCGTCACTTCTGCCATCTTCTCGTGCCTCGGCCTATAGACACTGTAGGGTGGACGATGGTTGTTATGATGTATCCATGTGTATACTGTATAATATACTGTATAGATTATCACTCTACATCATCATGATTGTTATTATGATTTATTGTTCATAAGACTTAAAAGTTGTCGTTCATGATTAATGATCAGTATTGCCTATTGTTGCTATCATCATGTATTATCATGTATTCTATTTTATTATCTTTGCAATGACAAAAATGGTTTAATGGCGAGTATTAAAGCCCGGCAGATTTCAATCGGGAGTTTGACAATTTTGGACTAATGATTGAAGCAGCCATGAAACCTGTCGGAGTATCGTGTTCGGTTCTACTAAGTGCTATCAAATGGGGAGGATGGTTTAATCATGTTTAATCCAACAAGAGCACTCCCATCAAACAACAAGTAGCTAAGGCTGGTCTTCCCACTGTCTGTGTGGATGCGCCGCTTGGCAGATTGGATGGGGATGCGGTTATCTTTCGAGGTCTTTGGTAAAAAGAAGTGAGGTGATATGGTACACCCAATGCCATTTTACTTCATTCTATGCTTACCCAGGACCACAGATGTGTCGGGTCATTTTGCATCATCTGCCCCAAATTAAAAAGGTTTACTAAGTTTACTATTATTGGGTTTACCACAATGTGATCCTCCTCTCCCAGTCATTGTTCCCTCCGACTCGGTGATGCCCCCTACAGCACAAGGATGTTGGCTGAGTATGCCTTGCCGTGAAGATTTCAAAGTACAAGAACACGAGGATGATTACTACCAGGTTGGCACGAGATGATCAGATGTGGATGCATTTTGGGTCTATGGTGTAGGCTACCAGTCTACCAGTCTTGGATTTAACCCTCAGGCGAAAAATCCAAGTCAGAGGCTAGAAAGTCTAGAGACAGGCATAGGCCTAGGCACATTTGATTGGATCAGATCTCGACAGGTGGTTTTGCAGTGTATTGACAGTTCTGCAGACATATCCACCAGAAGAATTTGGACGGTGGTGTGACCTTACTGATGATGGTGATGATGGCCATGAATATAACCGATTCCAATTCCAATGGCCAGTCAGGGTCATGGACAAAGACAGCCACGATGTGAACAAAACCAGCCAAGTGATTAAGTGCACCTGGGGATGTTGTGGGCATAATGGCTCCCCGGGAGGCACAGTACATGTGGTCAAAAGAGATGAAGTATCACAAGGTGCTGGGATTGGCCGCGCTTGGGGAAGAAAGGGTAGGTCAGGTTGGTGGAAATACTTTGCAGTGCTCACCGGCGATTTTGATGATTACTAGCTGTTGACAACTCGAGTGGAAGAGAGTGGAAGCCTGTGCTGAAACTTCTCTACCTCCCAGACATTCTCAGACCACCTTTCCTCGCAGGATCAGTTCATCTACAAGAACCTACCTGAGGACTTTGACTCTGGCAGCAGTTGCTGGATGGTTTTGGCAATTCTCCCGCGGTACAGCCATTCGCCGCAGGACAAGAACCCAGAGTTCTTGAACCCAGGTGAGAGCACCGCCGTAAGTGCCACAGACATGAAGGCAGGGACTGTCGAGGATGAGGCTTGAGAGGGTTCACAGCCACCAAGAAAGGAACGCCTTGCTGAAGAATAGTGCTTTGCCCCAACAAAGGGGGATCTGATTAAAACATAGACCATGTATGACAATGGTTGTTTCCAAGTGCTTATGAGGCTTGGCCCTTTGAGAAAGGTGGCTCAGTTCAGCTTGGTGTTTCGTTCGAAACAACTTGCCGCTATTCCATGGTGGGCTGTTGGAGCCCCACTGTGAGCCCAATATATAGATGCGCTTTCTGCACTGCTTGGTTGATTCATAGAAGGGATTTGATACCCATTTATTGATCTCGCATTTTGTTTGCTGTACACCTTGATATAGTAGTGAATTTTAATGGAAGGTTTTAGTACACCAAATGATGGTAAGTCCAATTGTTTGTGGTTAAAGATCGATACTCGTTGGTTAATAGAAGGTTTACCCCCACCAAGTAAGCGTCCATGACTACCAATGAATGTCACTGCATACAGGATAATGTCAGCATTAATGTTTGGTTGCCTTCAATAGTGGAAAATCTATCTCGTTATATCTCTATGTCTATATGTCTCTATATCCATATTTCTCGGAGAAATACCTCTATGTCTATAGTCATATCTATATCTATCGTCTACTATCTATATCCATATCCTATATCTATATCTATATCCTATATCTTTATGAATCTACATATATACATATATACATATATACATATATCTGTATCTAATATCTATATATTTCTCTATTATATATATTTCTATAATATCTGCAGCTATCTATCTATGCTCCACCTGGGTTCCACAACGGCCACGTCGCTCTTCGAAGGCCACCTTCGGCGTCTCGGCCGGCGCCGTGGCGGACGACGCGGCGGACGGCCCAGCGAAGATTGCGCTGAAGGGCGGCCGTGGCTTGGCATCCCCGATGGGAAATGGGTGTTTCTGAGAATGGGGTATACCTCAAAATAGTCCTTTTAAATGGATAAGGGGAGAATAATGATAATCCATTGGATTTTGAGCTACATCATTTTCAGACCCAAATGCAGGTTTAGAGCTTGGAAATAATGGCTTCAAATGGTTATACTATGTTATACTCCCATTGTATAGTTGGATGAATACATGACAACTAGATGGAAATAATGCTAGTTGGATAATTACCAGGGATTATAATGGGTTCATATGATTATCATATAGTTACCAGACAGTAGTGGGGATGATTATAATCCCATTGTACAGTTGGATAATGGGGATATTTTAGAGGATATATAGCCAACTACCCTCCAGTAATCAAACATAACTAGCTGGGAAACACTACAGCCAAGTATAATGCGGATAATTACATATATATATATATACATATACCGTACCATAATTTGTCCTTGGATAGTGGTTTATATATAATGGTTAAAACAAAAATGTCTATAGTTATGATAAAGGTATGTCCATGCCCCCCAAACAATGGCCAATACAAAATGTACAAACATTATATGATGGCCATATCTCCATTGTTGGGTAATTCCCGACAGAATCCTACAGCTTGACCTTGAGAATCAGCATTTTTTGGAGGTCGTCTTCCAATCCCCCATTTTGCATGGTTGAGGTTAGTCAGGGTTGCCAGGGATACAAACCCCTGATTGGGATATTTCATGGGGTATATGATCAAAACTATATGTGCAAGTTGGATTATGTGGCCAGGGGGGTGGTCATAGCACCAGTAATTGATAAGAACGTGTCAATGGCACACATGGTACACTATCTATCTATCTACCTATCTATCTATCTATCTACCTATCTATCTATCTACCTATCTATCTATCTATCTCTACCTATCTATCTATCTATCTACCTATCTATCTATCTACCTATCTATCTATCTATCTACCTATCTATCTATCTACCTATCTATCTATCTATCTATCTATCTATCTATCTATCTATCTATCTCTGTGCACGTGCATACAATTGTATATCATGAGGTGTGTGAATATGGTATATACAGATATATGTATCCATCAATGGTAAACAGGGAAAGAATGGGTATCCAAAACCAAAGAAAGGATATAATGGAACATTATATGGATGTTATGGGATAGCTACCAACAATATGATATATAGCCAACCATCATGGATATAAGCACCAATGAGAATTTATGTGGGTATATATCTCCTGCATTCTCTTGCAAACACATTTGCAAAGAATGGGTAACGGATGGCATTGGAAGATCTGACAGCCAAATCTTGCAGAACAGATTGAGTGACATCCATCAAGTTCATCACCTAGACTTCAATTGAAACCCGAATAAGGAATTGTGAATCTGGAATTTGTTGTCGGGAATAGATTTACAGAATATGATGTGGTCAACAGAGTGTAGAGATATACGGTGCCTGAATAATTGAGTATCTGACACACTCATGAGCTCTTGGGTAGCATGTCCTTGCAGTAGTTTCAAAACCTAAGGTATCATTGTCATGCGGTGCTTGTGATGGAGGCGTTTCAGACTTCAACTTGGGTTTCCCCAAAAAACTGTACATTTAGCATAATCCACTGGTTCATCATCAATTTTTCCCATAGATTTCCCACAATTTTCCATACTTTCCCCCATTGAATGGCCATTGGAAGGTGTCGTTCCTTCCGAGCCCACCATCGGCGGGTCTGTGGGCGGCAGTGGGCCCGCTCCGGTGGTGTGCCTTGGTGACTGGTTGGGGCCGTGATTTACCAAGGTGATGTGATCCGGTGCAGAAAAAATCACATGATTTCTGATGTAATGATTGAAATTGTGTGATGCATCACATCACCATGAGAAAATTAATTATAACCCCATTGTAATCATCATTATACCCCCCGGGATCGCGAACCATTTCCAGTTTTTGATTGGACTTCATCAATTTTCTGGATCTTTTTGTCATGGTGACTGACGATCGCGAGTTGGAAACCATGCTCGAAATCCTCGTGAAACAAGATCTGTCTTGTTATATTCAGTCGATCCAGGCTCTTGGACGGTATGATTAAATTCAACATAAAAAGGAAAAATACAGGACTTTGCAATTTTAGTTCCTATGCCTCGTCGAGTCTCGCAAAAGGGGATGATAATCTGCTAGATCTACGATTTGAAAGAATCTCGAGCTAAACAGCATCCCATCATGGACGCATCAAATGGGGATGGCTTGGCCATGGCAGTTATGGCACCCTAAGGATTGGTTCTGTGGAGCCTACCATACCAGGTGAAGGGACAGGATTGCGGCGATGGTGGCTGCAAGTCGACGACATGGATATATATCTCTCTGTACACGAGAAGGCTATGTATATACACATATATGATTATAGGTGTACAAATGTATACATATTTCTTATATTTATGTTTCTTTATACATCATATATTTGTATAATTGCGTGTACATTGCATATAATATGTACATATATGCACATGTATCAACATTGTTCAGTAGATTATTGCTGAATGGACTTTTCAATTGTGCATGGTGATGGTGATTTTGGGTGTTTTTATGATACAATGATTGGTCCCATCAGTCCTGTTGCACTCAGAGCTTTCTGAGCACAGATCCCAACTCCCTTATAGGAATATTCCAACTGACTCTACCTTTCCTTGCTTTACATGTTTCACCCACCTTCAATGTGGGAATTTTCCTCTGATCATACCCTTTGGGTCCATCTTGCTTGTAAATCTCAGCAGCTGTTGAGTTCCTGTATTGAACTTCATGGATTGTCGCCTGGGCAAAAATCGATATTTTGACGGGGTTTTCCTGAAATGGGGAACCCCCAAGCCATGGGCTTCCCCGTTGCAAGTTGCAAATTTTGGATTTGGACCATCATTTAAGAAACCATAAAAAATCACTGGCCGCTATTATCAATTGTCAACCATTATTAACATTGATTAATCATTATCATTATTGATATTGATATGTGTTAACGGCTCGTATGTATTCAGCATTGATATCACTAATATTTGTTGATATGATTTACAATTGATAATATCTACTAACCATGGCTAACCATTATTGCTGGGCCAGATCCCATATCTATACCTCCATGTGCATCTCCGCCACGGCCCGGCAGCTTCCGGCACGACCACAGCGGAAGACGACCGTCCCACTGTGCTTGGGGCCTCACCAGGGTTCCAGGGTCTTGCAACGTGAACAACTTAAATCTTGAGATCTCGCAGATGTATATACATATGCATGTGATAGATGACATATATAGATGATATCTCTATTTATATAAATATGATATCTATCTATATATAAACAGCAATCAATGATATCATTATATATAGATTCACATTGTGAATTATGTATGTATATAATACATGATGTATATGTTTTCGGTCCCTTGTCCTGTCGCCCCTCCACCCTGGTAAGAGGGAATAATTGGGTCTATTTTGGTGTTCCATTTCGGGCTTTAATTAAATGTAAAATTGTTACAGTAACATTGTTGTTTCATATTCGCACTGACACCACCGATATGCTACATACACATTACCATACATGGCATATACAACCACCTCCTACCCCAACCCGCACCACAGGTGGGTTGGGGGATACCATGGATATGCAGACGGGGGTGTACAGGACCTTGCACGCATACATCTATTTTTTTGTCCTATTCTTATAGATATACATATATGATCACATATGTTTCTTTATTTTTAATACAAATATGATATATATATATATATATTTACTCACACAAGTATGTATTGAACCAAGGACTTGTAATATTGCTTGTGTTTTCTTTGCGTTTTTTTGGTCATGTGTTTGTGGCAGAGATTGTTTGGCCAATGTCCTGACAACACCAAACCCTGCAAATCAATAAATTCAGGAGTTGGACTGGGCAATTTTTTGCCACGCAAAAAGGTTCCAGTAAACCACAAACCCCGAATCAAAGGTGTGTGAATATCATTCAACACATAAAACCAACCATTTTGGATATTCCTTGGGTGCAATCTGCTGTGATCTCCCCAGCAATTTCCTTTCGAGGCCGTTGGTTTCTGGAGGCGGCGGCCTCCCTCACACCCCGGAACCAGGCCTTTCGCGCTGGTTGTTAGACGATATGTCATATCAAGATGACCCATTTGGTTTGAAAATGTTCGCAACATAATTTTCAGGAGAACTGCGCGAGGGCCATGGATAGTCCACATTTTAGCCACGATTTCAAGCACCAGCCCCGATTGCGACAGGCAGAGCGCCAGGTCGCGTGATTTGGGAGTTTGAATGGAAAGGGCATTTCAGTGCACGGTCGCTCAGGGAAGAAAAATATGGGGATTAAAAAACATGGAAAATTGGCAGCTGTTTCAGATTGAGCCTCCACAAGGAGGTACACTTTGAAACAACCAAGAAAACAAAAACGTGATCCTTGAACGGAGATGTAAATTGTTTTTCTGTTCATTGCGATTTGCATCATCTTGAACCCGTTGGTTCAAATCATCTCTTGAGGCTTATGATGGAGATTGCCAAGAGTACATGGAGAAAAAGTACCAGGATCCTAACAGTGGTCGCAGTGGAAAGTGACATGGGATCAGTTTTGGGTCAACGGACTTCTGCACAGCCCACAGCATTGGTTTGAGGATCGTCATCAAACTATGACCACTCTCAAGATATGACCCCCCCACCGGCTTTGGCAGGAGTATCAATCCGGTGGTGGCAGGCGCCATTGCTCCTAGGTTTCTGTGGTGATGTGATTCTTGGACAGCGGAGATGACGAGATGAGGTTTCCCATGCGGGAGTGACGGTTTGCACGCTTTGACTCACTGACGCCCCATGCGTAGAGGTCACCGTGTAGTTCAACACAACTGCCTAGGAAACAATGTAAGTTTTGCTGTATCTATCCAACAATTATATATATTTTAATTTGTAATTACATGTTCATCATTTATTTCCAAAGGACGCTGGATTTTGGCCAAGCACACTTGCCCGTTCCTCCCGCTTGGTGCAGTTTGTTTTGTTGACAGGAGTCGTGTGAATGTGAGGACCAAGGGAATCCAGGCAAAGTGGGCTGAGTTGTGCAGCGATATCCCAAGTTGTGTCATTCCCTTGGTTCCCGCACTTGGATTCAACGCAATGGACGTTGGGATACGTTGGGTATATTTGCGGAGGCTGGAAAGCTACAGTATTTTGTGGGTCAAACATTTGTAGTATTTCGGCTGAGGATCCCCCAATGCTTGGTCTTCCAGCCTGGCCAATCCCGCAGATTTCGGTGGACTTCAGCAAGATGAGCAGCAAGAGAGATGGATCAGCGCCTTGGCGGATCCAGATCAGTCTAGATCAGTCTAGATCAGTCCAGATCAGTCCAGGTACCTCAGGTATCCCCAGGTACATTTGAACTGAACGTCCGGAAAGTCTCACAAAAGCTCAGGACCACATACAGAAGATCAGGTGCGGCCATCGCTGTGGGCGGCTAATTAGCGTGTGAGGCCTTTGAATCAGTATCGGCAGCATAGAGTACCATGATTTTACCATGCATGTATCACACTGCGAGGCGGAAGGAGACTGAATGATGGGCACTTGTCCTCCATCTGCAGCTTTGGGGCCCTTGAAAGGGCCCATGGCTTGCGAGAATGTTCAAGAGTCATCAAAAGTCACCAAAAAGATATCAAAAGTCATCAAAAGGAGGATACAGATGATACAGATTGATACAGGTCATGAGTCATGGGCATTTTTAAAGAGCGACCAAGATTTTGTCCTTTTGGAAGTTTGCACCACGGCTTCGGGCCACGACACTTGGCTACGGGTAGCGCTAATGGCCTCCTGAAAGGATGGCCATTTCGCTCTCGAGTCGACGGTCAGCAGTTGGGAGTTTCACTCAACTTCCAGGGCGGTATTTCAGGTGGACTTCAACAGGAGTTCCTTTCTGCGAAGCCAACTGATCCAACAAGGTCCAACGAGTAGCAGATTTGTCAACCGTTTTCTTTGTCTCGGATGTAGCAACAAATTGAGCGATGCATAGGAACACACTGCTAGAGTCTCCTGGTGAAGAAGTGTGAGGAACTCTGATTAACAAAAGCTGGGTTCCATGTGGCACTTGCGGCCCACGGGTATACTTGCAATATCTCGCAATCATGGTTCCACTCAGACAAACATGACACAACTAAACTATATTTATACTTTATATAAAGTGCAACAGTTTTTAAATAGTTTTTGTTGACTTTGTTTCTTCAGATTGCATCAAGAGTTTGCGTTATCCACCGATACGAAATCTTGCTTTCACGATGGGTGACCATCCTACAGATACTTCGGCTCAAACCGTGGAGCAGAGGAACACCAACAGGGCCAGCAAAACAGCAGCAAAAAACCATGGTGGTGACGATGACACGTCCGAGAAATGGGTTTGGTATCCAAAGAACTTGGGAAAACCTCGAATTTTTGATGGTTCATTTGTTCATCATCCTTTTCCTCATCAAACTATATTAAAATCCCGAAAAAAAGAACAGTCATTGCTTAAAGGGAAAATCTACAGGAAACCATGGTTTTCCCCATCAAATATGGAGGTTTCCTGTAAATTTTCCCTTAAACCAATCCAGTGAAACAGAGGCCGCAGATCAAAAGCCACCATCCCCCGAGCTGCGTGGCCATGGTGAGCTCAGGAGTCCACGGAAATTCTCCGGGAAAATGGAACGGTGTTGACTCCGATAGATTGATCAGAGATTTAAGCAAAAATGGTGAAATGGAACCATGACATATCATTATATATGGTTATATCTATTATATAATGAATTGAATAAGATCATTATATAATATTATATATACATATAGAATCAGCCCAATCAATGTGGAGAGTATCCCCATCAACCATCAAAAAGTGATTTTTATTTTAAAGCCACCGAAACGGGACATTTGCAGAGGAGATGATTTTTCCCCGCCTGAGCACCGCGATCGCAACTGGGCATGGAAACTATGGGTCCATGGCAATTTTGTTGCTGATGCGTTGAAAGCATGGTTATAAGCACCATAAGTTGGGACATATAACCTTATAATATCTCCTAATACCTTATAACTCTGGCCATATAGTATCATATATATACACACACATATTATCCACTCATCATATTGTATCAAGTAGAAGTGTAATTATTAGAAGCTACTGTGTTTTTCAGGCCAAAGCACCAGCCCCCAGGCATCTTCGTACTGATTGTGGCTGGGACTTTCTGTGGTCAGCTGGGTTTGTCCATTTTGACGCCGTTCTTTCCTGCGGAAGCAAAGAGTAAGTTGGTGAAGGACGGCACCCAGTACCATGAAAGATGTCAACACCCATGCCTTGCAAAGAAAGGCATGTTCATAGTTCATAGATTCATAGAATTTTCATATTTGTAGATTCACAGTCAATTGTTCAGCTGGTGCGGTGCAGGACTCGACCCTGGGATGGATTTTCAGTATCTTTGAGCTGGCGACCATGGTGTGCACCCCATGGGCGATGCTCGATATGGATGTCGTGAAGTGTTTCCTTAGGCCAGCCATGTATCGAGATCAACACTGAGCACCCCTCCACTGGGCTGAGTGAACATGCGGATATTGGACATGTTTTGAGGTCATTATGTCTTCGATTTTTACAAGTAGGGCCTCAAGATTTTTGCCCAGACCGAGATAGATGATATGCCGGTGAAACTTACAAATTTGTGTGGGCGTTGATATATATATATATACACATGTATATTTATATGATTTTTATGTGTTTTCTTTTCAGAAACATCTGCGAAGTGCAGGGATAAGCGGATACATGCGGATACATTCGGATACACTATTATAGAGTCTCCAATGAGTGGGTTGGGATTGTGAACCAGAAATGGACTTCAGAATCGCATGCCAATCATCCGTTGTCTTGTGTTGTCTTTGATATGACAAATAGTTCTCTGAGCACTTCAGAGCTAGCAGCACTCTGATTTCCCATGAATTGGAAAAAACAGTGATGAGGATGGAGAGGGTTGACAGATGGCCGCTAAGGAGCAGATTGTTGGTCAGATATGGTTCCAAACCAATTCTGGTGGCTGGCAACTTCTTGGGAGGTTTGGCCAATGTCCTGAACGGCTTTTGCTGGTACGCGAGATGCTTGGACTCGGGATTAGGATCAATATCCATGAGCCAAACATCAAAACACCTGTGAGCCGGTTCGGAACATCAAATGTACTTGTACTCTACATATTACAATCTCAACTTATAACGTTATAAATATATATACGCGCAACGCCTGGGCTTTACCCAGGCATTCCAACGTGGTTGGTTCTCATCCCCATTCAATTTGTTATTCAATTTACATCCAGTGGCGAAAATGAAGAACATTCAATTAGGAAGATGAAGAAAGATCTAAATTCCCACACTCTTTAAACCTTGCATTCAATTGGGAAGATGAAGAATAATCTAAATTCCCACCCTTCTTAAACTCTACATTCAATTGAAAAATTGAAGAATAATCTAAATTCCCACCCCTGTTAAACCTTACATTCAACTTCGAAAATGAAAAATAATATCATTTCCCACCCCTGTTAAACTTTAAATTCAACCGGGAAAATGAAGAAGAATCTAAATTCCCACCCTTCTTAAACTTTACATTCAATTGGGAAGATGAAGAATCTAAATTCCCACTCCCATTAAAACAACATTCCATTCGGAAAATGAAGAACCTTATCTCCCACCCCCGTTCAACTTTACATTCGATTGGGAAGATGAAGAAGAATCTAATTCCCGCTCCGGGC
This sequence comes from Symbiodinium sp. clade C Y103, assembly GCA_003297045.1. Lineage (NCBI taxonomy): Eukaryota > Dinophyceae > Suessiales > Symbiodiniaceae > Cladocopium > Cladocopium sp. clade C. The sequence continues at coordinate 122,210 of BGPT01001515.1, forward strand.
AAAGCCCAGGCATTTGCCGATATATATATATATATGCATACATACATAGAGTATGTGCCCCTCTGGTGATCTCGGGTGCCATGCTGCTTGACAGTGCCATGTTCTCCAAGGTGATGGTCCCATGTTCATCACCAGCTGTTTGCTGCTTCGCGTGATCGCAGGGATGGCCTTCTCCTTCCAATCCACCGCAGGCGTGCTTGGACGAGGTACCGAAAGTTTGGGGGGAACAAATGTACATCGCAAATGTAAATATCTGTATCTGTATATCTATACGTGTACATATACGCATACGTACACGCACATGTACATGTATCCGTACACGTATCCGTACATGTACATGTACATGTATATGTATATGTATATGTATATGTATGATTAAGTATATACACATACACAATTTGCGGAAATCATTGCGCTAGCGCGGCACATGAGAACCATCCACCTTTAAACAAATCCATGGAGATCCTGGCGGCAGAGGCTACAGTCTGCTGACGCCACTGTTTGGTCCTTCCGTGAGTGCGGCTGCTGGCACTCTGGAAGGCTCCAGACGGGTTCGATTTTCGTGGGGTGATGGTGAGGATAGCAAGCAGCCTGTTTGTGACTAAGAGTATTGACTGACTATGATATACTTGTATGTTTGCACATATCATGATTTTGAGTTGAATGTATCTTGACTTTGGACTCCTTTTGGCATGTGCCGCAACATCACCCGTGCGATACTCAATAGACAAGGACAGGCGACTCAGCTCCTGTATCGTTCTCTAGCAAAAGGTTGCAATATCAACGGCCCCAGATAGTGAATGTGAATGATAGCAATGCATTCTGGGTTCAAAATTCTCTGCAATTTCTGTGTTGCAGGGGCCAACGGCTTGGCTCTCATATTGGGACCCATCGTGGGATCCACATTGCCTGACCCTGAGAGCTGACGCCAAGAGAGCTTCAGGGCTATGGTGATATGATCCGCTGTGAGCCAAAATGCGGGACTCCCCAAAGTCAGACTTTTCATATGGAGGTATTCTAATTACAACATATATCATCATATATCTACATATATATATATATATATGTATACATGGATGATATTTATAGTCATCCTGGAGTAGATAGAAATGCGGACATTTCAAAAAAAAACTCACTACAATGGGAACATTTTGACAATCCCATATTCTATCTACTCCGGGATGGCTATAATGTATTTGTATATATAGTATACTGTATACATACATATACGCATATGTATATAGATATTCATCGGTAAACATGCGGCTTTTGGATCTGTTTCGGTGGAGCCTTGTTGTTAGCCGCATACTGCCTGCTGCAGTGCAGCTGAGGTTCACCTTGGGTGGTGGCGCAGCCCACTATGGCCCCTAGAATTTCACCATCGGAAACGTGAGGTTTGACCAAACAAACGTGTCCTGGAATTTGATGATGGAAATATAGGGCGTCCCATGACCAAATTCACCATCATATTTCACAATTAGCATTTAAAATGGGAATCCCAGAGTTGGATGATGGAAGAAAATTGAGAACCCCCCATTTTCTGCAGATTTTCCCTTCATCCATTGGCAATGCGATCTTGAGCACCACAAATTGGGTTTAACCACCAGCGGGGATTCCACCAGGAAACAAGGGGATATACCGGATGGGTCAAGTCCTGCGATTGTCCCACATGAGTTGGGGATGGGGTTGCAGATTGTGCTGATGCCTGTTGTTTGTTGTTGCTCAGAGAAGGTTGTGTGCTAAGTATCCGCGACAGAATCTTGGTGATGCAAGAAACCATGGCCTCGCCTGGAACATCCTGGAACCAGGCTATGTGTTGCCCTTTCTGATCTTGGGTCTTGCTGAAGGCTTGTTTAGTCTTCTCAATGTGCCTTGCCTGAAGAAGATTTGGGTATGGCACGGTGCTCCAAACCATTTGCCCCCAAAAGGACGAAGGCTTTATGTTTGAAAAACAACCAAATTTGTGGGCCATCGTTGCCTTGACCAATCGGATAGCCAGTGCCGGACGGCAGGACACAACTGTCCCATCAGCTTTTGGTGTGGGAGGTCACCATAGGAGGTCACCATCCGCCCCAGTTGTTGATGTTGCCGAAGTTGCCAACTCCACCCAGCAGTACTCCAAGCATGTTGCTGGGCCGGTGTGTGGGGATGGCTCTGGGACCTGTTGTTTCCCTGAAAACATTGAAAACAGAATGAAACAAAACACTTGCAGAAACATCTTGTGATCCAAGCTTGGCAGTGCTTGGGGATCTCTACAAGAGAAGTATCTCTTTGCATCGCTGTTGTTGAGTGGACCCGAATGGACAGCGCCACACTTCTTCAACAAGAGTTCGCCCATTCAGAAGCTTTGGTATTTTGAGATTGCCTTCCCACAATACTATCAAACCGGCATCGGCCAAAATTCTACAACATTCACCGGCCCACGGACTGTGCAACTTTTTGAGGTAGTTCATCCAATTTTGACCACTCAAGTGTTCAGAAGTAGCTCTTCAGGCCATTTCAGCCATCATTATTCCCCCAGGAATGCAACAAAAGATCCAATCACTTTATTATGGGATCTGCCGAATTTTTCCAGCATCAAACGGTTTGCCCGCACTGGCACCTCGACCTTGCACTGCATCCGGAGCTGCTGTTGCTCCCATGGGGACTGCTTGTGGCAAAGCGGAAGAATTTGAACGAGAGGTGGTGGTGGCACATGAAAACCTCATGCATCAGAAGCGGGTTTTCCCGCCACTTGAGATCATTCCTCCACTTCCTGAATTGGTGGACTTCAAGGGTATTCCGAAGAAGAAGACGCGCGAAGGCATCTTTGAAGATACAGATTTTCCTGCAACCAATGCCAGTCTTGGCGGCGTGACTGGTGACAACGCGAATCCAAATGTGGCCAAATACCTGGAGGCGCTGGCTTGATTGTTTTGTCTTGACTTTCCAGAGCTCCAAGAATTCCTTTTTTTTTTCAGGGATAATGGTATGATTGATGCAATAGTCAAATCAGTCAATATTTGTACATGCATATCTGAATCTATCATTGTATAAATCAATACATATATATACATCATATCATATTATATATATATATATGTATCTAGTATATATGTATATACATATATATATACATGATTATATATGTGCAAACTCTTGTATACTGCTGTATAGTGTGTATCCGTATATACATACACAAGTCCCCAACATCTTCCATTGGGAATCTTTGGGACCGAGGAGATGATGAAATCCGTGGTTCCTGGCTGGGCGCGACCGTGCGAGATGATCGGCAAAGATGCCATGGAATACAAACTCCACGGCGTGGAAGGAGAGCCGTGTCTCTTCAAACACGTCTCTCCCAGAGACATCACCCAAGGCAGGGGGTCGAAACAGAGTTCTTCGGGTTTTTGGGTTTTTGGTTGATGTTATATGGAGATATTTATGGAGATACTGCTACTGTTGGTACTCTCATCATTATTTTGTAATTTGTTGTAATTTGTTGTTGCATTATTGTCATTATTATCGTTATTTATTGCAATTATGGTTGCTATTACTGTACTATTGTTATTACTATTCTCATTATTACTATTATCATTATTATTACTATTAATATTCTATGAGTAAGGACTGGTAGGGATAGTAGGGCTAGTGGCTAGCGCTAGCAGAGCATGATTTTTCCGGTAGACCTTGGGGAGTGATGGATCCAGGCTACCTTGGCGACTGTTGGTTGGTGGCTTCCTTTAGCGCGTTGGCGGAGTATCCGGACCGTGTCAGGTCCCTTTTCAGGCCCGGGATCAACCACTCTGGTTCGTCCCTGGATCTGGGATTCTCCAAAATTTGGGGGATTTAGTAGATTTACTTCCACTATATGAATATCAATATATGAATTTAATATGAATATAGGTAGTATATCTATACATATATATATAGATACACATACACGTGTATATACATATTGCCCTTTAAACGGGAAACCATGATTTGATATTAATCCTTTGGAATCGGGCGTACATCATTTTCAGATCAACCACGATGATGCGGTAGGGGGTCTGGTCAATGAGTTTCAGGTTTCTCAAAGCTGCAGATTTGCAGCACCAGTTTTAGTTGTCGCCCATCACTATAATGCAGTTTTTGCTGTTCCCAGCTTTTTTCGAGATGTGGGTACGGCTCAAAATCATGTTGGGTCAATACTAAAGATGAGCAATTTGGTAGGTCCATCAGTCCATCAGCGCCTCATTTTTGAGGCATACCGGCGGCATACCTATATGTTTTGATCCTTTTATTTGCATAATTTTGCATACATCCCCGGACTTGATGAAGTTTTCCCAAATTCGAACCTTTGGAGGCAACAGACATTGACGGAAGATGGACGCTATGACATCAGGCTCTATGATCCGCACTCTGAGGAACACCGGAAACCTTTGCGTGGCAACGTTTTCCCTTTGTGGCTAGAAGCACCGAAAAAAAGATACGTTTGGCTGAAAACTTGGGGGACAACCACCCAAATTTGAGTGTTGATCATCATTTTTCCCGATCAAAATTGTGATTTTGCGGTATCCCCATTTTGAGAGACAAAACCAGATAGTTGAGAATGTTGAGGCCACCAATCACCAAAGATGGACTGACAGCTTGACCAAAAGGGCTGAGGACCTAAAAGAGGTCAAGAGATCTCAATCACCACCTGGCTCAGTGTACTCAAACGACAGCGTATTTTCATCCAATAACCTCACACATTGCCTGGCATGAACAAAATTCTATGTCCTTGTTCCTTAGTTGTCACCTGGCCCGACGCACAAAGGAATGGATGACTGTTACCATCGATGATCGACTGCCATATTGGAAGCGTCCTTGGAAGCATGGGAACCTGTGTTTCGCGAAGCAGACCAAGGAGAACGAATTCTGGCCGTGTCTTTTGGAAAAGGCCGTGGCAAAATTTGTCATGTCCTACCATCGAATTGACGGTGGATTTGAGGCTTCTGCTTTGGAGACTCGCCCAGAAAGCCAATTCAGATTTCCTTTATTGGTCACTGTAGAACTAGCTTGTGAGTAACCTTCGCACTTCAAACCCCTGATTTAGATGGTTTGCCGGTTGGGGGATTTTAAATTCGTTTCAAATCTCTGAATTTCTCCTTGCCATATCCATCCATGTCCAATTGCCAGATCTTTGAAGACCTATCCGCCTTGACCGGTTCCCCAAGGAGATGTTAACGGGCAAACCTGCAGTGCGCATCAGCCTGAACCCCATGCCGGGGGGCACCCACTGGCCCCACGGTATCATCTCTGGTTGGTCGTGGTTTACAGCCAAGCATGCCACCGTGCTCTCGAGACGACAAAGCTATGATGCCAACTGGGGGTATTATACACAAGATGCCTCCAAACTCGTCGATGGGAAGAAGAAGTAGCTTGGAGCTGTGAAGATCCTTTTTCTGGTGCTTGGGTTGAAGATATTTCATGTTGATCCTCGTTTGGGATGTCCAATGACCACTGTTGGTTGAAACCGACAACGAGTTTGGTCTTTCTGTGATCCTGATTTTCCACTGAGGCTTGAGGACGAGGAACTCTGGGCCAAGCTGAGGGAATGGGATGATGTGGGCTACAGCATGTCTTGTCCCTCTCGAGGTGACTACAAGGGCATCATGGCAGGCGAATGGAACCGGTGAAAAATCGTGGGGGGTCCCCATAGTGCAGACCTGGTTGATGGTTTCCACTGTGGGGAAGGAGGGTCGTGAAAATGCAAGACCCCCAAATGATCCAGAATTAATAACTTTGACATGTTTTTGATAGCGAAGCAGATGGTTTTGATGTACCCCAATTCTGGGAAACAGCCATATGTTGGAGTTTTCATACCTGAGACAATCAAGGTAAAGGACTAGTGATATCCAAGGATCCCTGTTGTTGGGAGGGGAACTGCCTCCATGTCATCCAGCCCTCGGAAGTTGATGGCCTTATGCAGGCCATGCCTACACCCTCCTGAGATTCGTGGAGGTGCCACTGGTGCGCAAGAATGCGGCGGGCGAGGAGGAAAAGTCCATCCTGAGGCTCCTGCACGTCAGGAATCCTCACCATACCAATGAATCTGGCATACAATTTTTCCGTGGTTTCAGAAGGTTTTTGTTATTCTTTCAGATTTTTTGTCATTTCCCATCCTGGGATGATCCCAAGTGACTGTTCTCATTTGTGTCAATGTAATTTTCTACATTTTCTGTGTATAATTTGAAGAAACAAACTGAACAGTTCCAAGCCCATAATAGATACATACCACGACTATATAGATGAGGATACCTAAAACACTAGACTACTATAAATATATTTGTGGACTCACCAGGAATGGTATGGTCCCTTCAGCGACAACGATGCAGAGACCTGGAACAAGTATCCGGAGGCGCTGAAGGCGACCGGCCACAAGATTGGGGTGAAGGACAATGGCGCCCAGCAACGGTGGTTTCAGATCGTTTTGATGTGTTGTTCCATGCCGAATTGATATTTTGTTTGGCTACATCTATATCTAAATATGGACGACATCTACAAATTGATACTACATCTATACATATCTATACATCTGTGCATCGTCGTATGTATGTATATAATATATATATATATAGCATTATATAGCAATATATCCACATGCTATTTATTTAGCAATATAACCACATCTCTATATTTCTAATATATATCTATGTATATCTATGTATATCTATGTATATCTATGTATATCTATGTATATCTATGTATATCTATGTATATCTATGTATATCTATGTATATCTACATATTTATATATCCATACACCTAAAATCCTTAAAATCTATAAACCTCTAAAACCCATATATTTATACATCCGTGGACATGTATATACATAATTACATATATATATAATATCTACAATACATATGTGTTACAGTATTTAGATAGACATGCATGCATACTGTATATTTGTGAAGATGAGAACCCCCGAAGCCCCAACGATGCTTTTGTTCTCGGGCATGTTTTGTTGAACACACATCACCAAGGCGTCTTCTGGATGGACTTTCGCGACTTTTCTCAGGGCTTCACAGATGTTGCCATCTGCTTTGATCAGCAAAATGAGGGTGCACGCTACACCGATGACTCTGCAGCGGCCATCAAGGAGCATCAGGCGTGGATTGATGGAGGATGGAGGATCGCGGAAAGCCGTGTCTTTATATATTCGTAGAATGGAGGGATCCCAGCCATGTGTAGTGCCCCCCAAGAGCCTCTCGAATTTGGGGACCGCTGACCCCTGAGAATGATATTTAGCATTTGTCCTCACCAAGAGATTGTAAACCCTGTAGTGACCAATTGGGTTCGTCCGAGAATAGGAGATACCCCAAAATAGCCATGTTGATGGGAAAATGATGATCAACCACGGGAGTTTTTGGGTACCCTTCCATCTCACAGGCAATGCAATGGGGCACTCTGGGCCATCAGAAGTGGGAAGGCTTGACCTGAGCCACGGCAGAAAAAAAAAAGGCGGTCTTTCAGCCTAAGCTGTTCCGCTCAGCCAGTGCTCATGAACAACTTTGGAAAATCCAGCAAATCAGGATGGCCTGTTGAAAATGCGGCCAGTTGATGCATCGCGCCAAATCAATTTGCCAGGCTCCTAGAATAGCGAAGCCCTGGTGTCTGGTTCTACATCGGTGATGGACCTGACAAATTAGGTCCACACTTCGGTGATTTCCGTTAGATGGGGGACCTTTTTGCCGTGAAAAGTTATTTGCAGAGGCAGCTGCAGGGTGCCCAGCAACCCAATAGCAACCTTCCCAACCTGGATGGTACCAAAACAGGCTACTCCCTAAATCTACTATTTGATCATCATTTTCCCTATTCACTTTCACTTGTTGGAGAATTTGTCTACCCTTTTTGGACCCAAATGTTGTTTCCACCTCCTTTGCACCTGCGCGATGCGCCCAGGTTCAATTTCTCGGCCAAAGCGCTGATCCCGGGCTTCAACTGTGTGGTGATGGGCGGCTCGGTTGGTGACCACATCTGGGGCCAAACTGGGGAAGATTTCCATGACAAAAACGTGGGGAATCTATCGGAATCGTTGGAAAATTAGATGATTCATCACTTGTTTTTTTTTGAAAAATCGAGTTGCTCCAACCTAATATTTACATGATACTGGTGACAAGGGTGTTTGGAGGAACTCAAACCCTGAATACTTGATGATTCATCACATGATTCAAGACTAGGAGTTGTCCGGGATGTCGACTTGTGCCGCTGAACGCCATTTTGTACCATCACTTGACGAGTATTCAATCAGTCCCAGAATTGCTTCAAGGAAAAACCTGCAGGAAACCCCAACGTTTGGAGGCAAAAACCATGGTTTCATGTAGGGTTTCCCCTTAAAACCAATCCATTGAACTAGAGTGTTTGCCTGGAGGTAATGACCTGGCCGCTGCCTAAGGCATTTCTTTGGGTTTGTTGTCACCGACCTTGCAACCTCTGCTCGCCATGCCGCCCCTGGACTACAGCGTTCAGATGTTACTCGGAGAAACCCATTGGTAAGCTTCCTATCTTGTTAGTTGAGGTTCTTCCCATAGTGACATAGTGATCCCAAAGACTCTGGTGGGATTGGATCTATCCTTTGTCGGGGAAATCTCTGAGTCAGTGCGAAACTGGCACAAGTGCTTCGTCGGGGCGGAACAAATCGACCACGAGATGTGGGGAGAATCTGTTTTCGTTCAGCCTGAAACACAGGCACTATAATCATCTATAATCTACACAATAAACGCATTTGTCACATATTTTTGTTTGGTATATTATTATTACAAGATATTATTACTATTATTATTACTATAATGATGCTGATGATGATAATGATGATGATGATGATGATTATTATTATTATCATTTATTATTATTATTATCATTATTATTATTATTGTTATTATTATTATTATCATTAACTTTTTTATTTTTATTTTCTTATAATATATATATATATATACACACATATGACACCTTTCAAAGGCGCCTGTCAGCATGCCCGCAGGGTTGGTTTTGCCTTTGCAGCCATCTGCAGTGTCTACGCTGTGGTGGCTGTGTTGGTTGGCAAGGTGCGGCCGCCGCCGAGTCCGTCTCTCTGAAGCCCGAACTTGACTGCACCCAACTTGAGATGTTAAGTAAAGAAACGGGTGTGTCTGAAACTTGGGTCTGCTGGTATACCTGTATACCCCCATTCATACCCAGGGACTTTAAGAGTGAAAATGATGATCTCTACGATGATAAACTATCAGAGGATCCTCCCAGGGGTTAAGGTTTTTTTGGGCGCCCCATTTTCAGACAGACCCAAATTGCACCGGGAGGTCGACGACTACTTTGAAGGCCGACAGGCGTTGTTTCTCATGGCTGCAGGAGTATCATGGTGGCAACGAAGGACGAACATGAACCGAAAACCCTGAAAAAAGAAAGGCTTGGTAAGGCTGCTCCAACTCTATGGTGGAAATTGGTCATTTTAATTCATTTTATCTCTTCAGTTTTCCACCCTTGTATCTGGGGGGGTTCAGAGCAACCCTACTCAGAGGCTGCATCTCAAATAGCAAAGCACCCTGAGTCCAAGCAAGATGGTTGTATCCATTTTGGCAGCTCCAACAGTGTTTTGAGCACTGCCAATCCGTGACTGATCTTTGCTCAGCCGATGATCAAGAAAGCACTGGCTTGGTAGACGAAATGGCCCAAGCTCTCACATCACCGTTTTATCTACGTAAATTCTATCTGAATGTTAACATGCTGACTATGCCTGCCATGACGGACACCACTGAAACTCCAAAGCCAAGGCACTGATGGTGGGATGGTCCTTTCTCTTCATGGGTCCCGTTCGGCTAGACTTCGAAGGCATGCACAGTCCAGCAGGAGAGGCACATGTTCAATGCAAGTCCTAGTAGGTTTCATGCTGGAATATTTGAAGGCCAGAACTGTGGTTTTATGCGGGAATCTTGTCTGCTGCGCAGTTCAGGTTCACAAACTAGGAATCCTCCTTGACAATAAGCTGAGAAGTCACTTGAGCAGTGCAGAAAGCCCCATCTGCCGTGGTTCTTTTATCCGAATCAACGAGGTTTGGGTATACCCGAATCATACACCATGAATTATTGGAGAGCAACAGTGCCCCAAAATATCCCAAAATAGGGTTGTCTCAAAATAGTGTGCAGTGTGCCCTAAAATCTACTGATTTCCCATCAGTTTCCCGGTAAGAACTACGTTTGCAGATAAACCCAAAGTGGATATAGTTCGTTGTATCATTAGGATTCATTAGGTCATTATATCCACATATTATCCATAAAACCACAGTACAGCCACCATGTTTCATCCATAAAACCACCATTTTTTGTGATTACACCACCATCCCTCCCTTCATGGCACCAATTGTAGGCCACGTTTTGTGGGAGCTGACCCCGTCACGTGCGTTGTTCTGGACCTCCACACCCCTGCTGGGTGCTGGGGTGGCTTTCGGCTACTTGAGCACGGGCATGGGAGGTCACCTGGGGGTGAAGTCTTAAGGAATTTGATCTAATTTCTAGGCTGGTCCAAAAGTAGGGGAAACATCATCTCCCCCCAAGTCAATCGGTTTTGTCGCCTAAATGGATATCAATGGCCATTGTTGGGTATTTGCGGTGTTCAGACACACTTGATGGTGAATGGTGTTTTTACTGAGAAGTTTGGGAGTTCTTTTACACTGCTTGTTTGTGCAATGGGCACTGAAGCGGCAGAGTCTACTTGGAGGGATTCCTGCAGCTCTAAGCACAAGGAAACCAACAATCATTGCGACTGCAAGTCTGATTTGTCCAAGTACATACAGGGCGACCCAACAAACAGTTGCCAGGGATGTTGAGTATCTGATGGTGGTTCTCCATTTTGGTCCATCCTCAAGTCGTAGCGGGACAACTGAGGCTTTATCCCAGTGTACAAGCAGTTTATTGGTCACTTGGATTGCAAGAGCAAAGGGGCTGAGGATTTTTTTCACACTTCAAACAGTTTACTTTCGACTTAGACTTGCAGGACTTGCAGCAGATTTGTGTGACAAATGAAGCCTATGGGCAGTATTTACAGTCATTATTTTATAATAAGGAAAGACCATCTGAGAAGGATGTTCCAGTATATTGTCCATTCTATTGAAGTTGAAGTTGCAACTAACTACCCTTCACGTCAAAAGCATATGATATTGGTCGTTCAAACCCCGTGGCATGCACCCTCCAGCTAGTCAATGACGTGCAATGATGCATGCCTTATCCCCACCTAAAAACATCTCGCTGATTCAGGATACCCAGAGTTTGCTTTTCGATGTACACATTTGGCATTCCCGCAACTAACATAGACCCTGAAAACCGTCAATTCCAATTTAACTAGTTGTCTTTCAACTGTCAACCCCAAACTCATGGCGGGTTCGTCATGTTAGCTGGAGGCAGGGTAATCCCTTTCACAGCAAAGCCATTCTTTCAAACATAGTTCTTGAAACCCTTTTTTAAGTTTGGAACCATGTTCAAGTGGGATGTGTATCAATTTTTCCATGTAAAATGTCATATAACTATAAGTTTTCAGCAAATAGACATCATGACATACCCATAAACACCCTTGAAAAGAACCATCGGTTGACCCTGAAGTCGCCGAAATTCAGCCCCGCAGTGGGAATCAGGTCATGCAAAGCACGAGAGCAGCGAGGAGCGCGACCTTGCTGCCTCGGCGGCTTTCACCATGGCGGTGGCACTAGGTCGTGGAACCAATGGGGGTGATGCCAGCAGGGTGGGCAATGGCGGAGATCCCGAGTTTTATGCATCGTTAATCCGAGAATACACCGAAAGTACAGAACTTTATGGTATATATATATACACATACATCATAATATATACATATATTATCCATATTAATGTCCATGAAATGTGGCATCCACCATTTTTGGACAAACCCATATGTTGCAACTTGGGTAGTCGAAGCTGGCATTTGTTTGTCAATGTTTGATGCAAAATATGAAATCGGTAAATGCACGATTTCTGTTGCCAGATTAGACTACCAGAGGGTATGTATTGATTTAGGATATATATATATATATATACATATTTATAATTCGGTTCAACATGGATCAACATGGATCAGCAAAACGTATGGGTAATTATTTTTTGCTTCATTTTTCTAGGTGATTGAACCATTTCTTAAGATTGAACCAGACAGAATGGAACTCTAGACTACTGCTCCTGAGGGTATGGGTCAGATCCTGGCAATGGGAATCCTTGGGAAATGGGGGCTTTGTAGCTGGAAAAATTATCCAACTGTAGCTGGGGGATGTGCGTTGCAAGCCATGTTTGAGCACCAAAGGCCAGTAGTTATAGATGTAGATGCCCCCAGTTCAGCAGGTCCCATGGGTACAGGTCAACATATTTTGACACGGAAAGTGCCATGAACTAGGATGATTTACTGAGGGTAGCAGATGGAACGCAACCGCAAGAGATAGGGGTTATCCAGCCAGTAACTTTCAGTACATTGAATCTCCATTCAGGTTTGGATGACAACAGATTCGGTCTCCAAGCACCCATTGGCAAACATGAATGGAATGATTATGATGCCCGAACAGCAGATGTACATTGCATATCATTGTCACAATGTATGTTCAATCCCTTACTTTGAGCTGGCCAAAATGCTTGTCAACTGGTTATGATAAGGAATTATGCTAGCTGGTTTATTGGGGAGTTCTTTCAATGTTGATACCCCCAATAAACCATGCAGTAACCAACAATCACCGCCATCAGCAGGTTCCTTCTTGGGCCCCACCCTGGGGGGTCTTCTCAGCGAGCTTATTGGCGTTCGCAGCACCTACACCTATGCGGGTCCCTTGGATGGAACTATGAGCTTCAGATGGTTACCCTGGGATAGATGCCCCACAAATTGGATGTTTTAGCCATTTGAAATGATGCAAATCTCCGGTCGGAGATCCTTGATTTTGGCACACAAAATCAGAATGTGTTGGTTTTCTTTCTCATAGTTTTGCCCAAAAGTTGATGGTTGCACGCGGTGAGGGTTTACCAAACCTACCACTGGATCTCTCAGTGGTGTTTTCTGGTCAAAAACCCTGAGAGACACTCAGAGTTGACAGCACAATAGCAGACACTTGTCATGTCAGCTGCAACACTCAACTAATTAAGTCTTGATTTAAGGATAAAAACAACTATAGAACACCTTTATTTTCTGTGCACCCCGTCACAAAGGTTGTGAATTTTCACTTCAACTGCACTTCTGCACTTCTGGCAACTCAGGGATGCTGCAACTGGTACTCTTCGTTTTCCTGGCCATTGCGTCCTTCGTCCCTGGCTTGCGCTTGGGAGCCAGGGATCAACCCCTGCTTCGACCGGAACCGGGCGCTGAGCCAGTGGCATGAGTGGCATGTGTTGAAAGTTAGGTTTTCCAGAATTGATTGGCATCAACTAGGAACCATGACAGTTTCTATCATCTGCAAAAGGTCATCCCGCCCTCTAGCAGCAGCAGATATGACACACGCCTTGTTGCTTTCATTGAAACTTGGTAGGAAGAGACACCACTGAGCCATGATCCTCCCTATCAAGGAATCACAAGTGGCACAAGTGGCCTTCCGATCAGCCGGTTCGTGAACCTTCCACCACCCTGGGGAAGCAGATCTCTGTACAGTGATACAGTCACAAAAACTCCATGGTTTGGAGAGGGTTCAGATACAACTCCCTAGGAGCTGCGCAAAACACGATCAGGGCTGTAGGGTTGGGGGTATGTTTGGTCAGCCTCTGTTTCCTCCAGGCTCAGGACATGTTGCAAGTTGGAAGCATCGATGTTTTTGCACCTTTTGGCCCAAGGGAAAGCACCTATCAAGTTGTTGAGGCATGCCAGATGTCACATGTTGTTGAGGGTGCTCCAATCTGTTTCTACCATGAAAGAAATGAGATATGAAGAGCAACCCAGCAACCCTTTGTACCAAACCTTCAAAATCCACTCACTTCTCCCCAGCATTCCCCAACGTGGTGTACATGTTTATGGGAAGCCAACAAAAAGTGCACTTGCTCAGGTCCCAAATTGTTGAGACACACCCACTCCGCCATGAGCATCGATGTTTTAGCGAATAGTTGGTTGGATCCCAATCCAAGAGAATGCTGCTGGGCTCAGCGGCTGGGAATAGGACTGGGATCACTTTTCTGGTTGTTGGTATCAGATGTTGATTGGGGACTGTATCTATTAAAACAATATCACGCTTTCACATGTCTATGATTTATCTATTTATATCAATGCTATATCAGGTTTTATCTTCAGTATCAGATGTTTCTTTCATTTTCTTTCTCTTCCATCCCCATTCTTTTGGATGAAGCAAGCCCCAATGGCTCCTTGAAACAGGTGGGTTGATACTACACAGGTCTGAACTTGAGACGGCTTGATCCCAGAATGTTTTTTTTTCCACACAAATCTTCTGAAAATCCTTATATTTGGGACGATTCCTGTCAAACTTGAAGAGTTGTGACTTCTGAGCACCGTGCGAACCCTGAGGCCACGAACATGTGGACACCGCCCGTGCTGGAGAGCGAACGCTCTTGTGGCATTCCCAGTGGGCCATGTCATCATCCAGCATTTTGAGATCTAGGTCCCATATAAATTGTGGGCACTCTTCGTTGATGAACCATCCAGCCGGCTTCTATGTTCGCGATTGTTGATGATTGTGTCCATTTGGGCTGGCTGATTTGAGACTTGGCATGACGTATGTGTTTGTTTTGGGCTGCATTCCTCACCATACTTCTTGAGTCATGATGTTTTTCCTTAGGGAGTTGCAGCAACCCGCAGAAACTACGTATAGAAACAAAGATAAATAAAAACCATGAAACAAGTAAAAAGTGCTACTGATTAATTGAGTCTGTTCTATCTCTGCGGACCTTTTTCTGTGGATAAATCCTATGCTGTGACGTATCCTACGGGCGCCCTCTTTTGGGCAGCCCGTCCAGGTCTCAGTCTTTCCCGCAGTTCCCGAAGAGGAGACCCTGTCGTGGAGAGATCAACTCATCTAAGCTGCTAGGATGCAGAGGATGGGAGCCTTGCAAGGACATCCACATTTCATAACAACATATGGATTTGTGGGAACCAAACGTATTCAAGATTTGAGACCGGAACCACAGATCTTGATTTTGGTCCATTTTGACTTGGACAAAAGACCATCTACATTTTGGGATATCCCAAGATTGACCCATAACCAATATAAGAAGGAGCTATTTTGGTGTGAAGAGAAAAAGAGTGTGCCAGGGTTTCAGCCATAGGCACCCATATATGTTTGTTAACATGAACGTACCCGTGCTTGGCTTAGAACGGACATCATCTTGAGTTCATTTTCAAAGAACATACTAAGAATGTGAAGGAGAATAGGAGTATCATCAGATTTGCGTAATTGACTCTGAACTTTGCTTCTTTTTGCGTGAGTACTGCAGTATTTTGGCAAAAGGGTCTGCCAACAGCAAGTAAAGTTGCCTTCTGTCTTGCGCTGAAAACCATCTGCCCTTGAGCATTTTTTCCAACATTTCCCTTCCAGAGGAAGTTGCGCATGGTTGTAATTTGCGGCAAAGAGACGCGGGTTTGTCTCAGAACAGGGTATCCCAAAATCCACTGGTTTATCATCATGTTCCCTATTATTGAACAGCAATTTTGTCGGGTCAATTCGCCTTTTGAGACAAAACCACGTGAAATCACTGGGCTGAGGTACTTAGCAGCCGAAGAGGCAATTCTGAATGCTGAGTGGGCCTTGCAGCACCTCGGCATGGCAATGGAAGTGGTCTATCAACACTGCAGGGGTGATCAACGCATCAGAGAGACTAAGTCAATCGAAATGGCTCATGAATGTTGTTGTGACATGTTGTGACATGTTATGTAATGTTGTGAATTGTGACCTTGTTTCGGCCCTCTTTATGTAACATTATTTTCCGTTGAAGCCATTGAAATGATGAGCGCATCTTCTGCATCGCCAGGTCCTCATCGATGTTGGATGACGCCTGGATCCAGGACATCCGCGCCACTTTATCCAATGAACCCGATCCTCACTGGAGTGTCTGGCCAGCATGGAAGGTGCGGTCTGGGCCGAAACGTGACTGGGGTCAGGCAAGAGGTGTGGATCTGTGATGGTTTTGCCAATGTGTCTGAATGATTTAGATCTGCAATATATCCTATATACATATATGTACATATACATATATATATATGTTTATATATATATATATATATTGTTTTGTTATGTAACATCATGATTATTATACAACTAATTCTTGGAGCCATGTGTCCGATGTGACAATGATTCATACAAGTTCGCTGGGGTGTACAACTGGATGTCACCAATGCACTACATGCTCAAAAATAGGTGTTTGGATCTGCCGGTTGGGACAAGGTGGGAAATTGCTTCGCAATCTGTCCACGCACACCAGAACTCCCTTTTTGAACTTCATTCTCAATCATTCTCTATCTACAATCTATAGATGTACTCGGTATGTCTATGTGTGTCAAGCCCCATGCTGGCCCCCTGCGAGGAGCTGGTGGCTGCTGCTCATCCGCTGCACGACACTTTGAGGAGAATCAAAGCTGTAGGCTTAGAGGTAATGGATGGTACTACTGGTAAAAGGGTATATCCAACAACAACCTCTTTTCTTTCAGCAACAACTCCATGTCTTTAATTTTGAATTCCAATGATATAAGACATGTTTGTAGAATTATTCGGGGTTTTTGCACGGCCCCACAGATGCAAAATTGGCTAATTTTCTGGCTTAGGGATGTCCCCTTTGCGGCCTGAGGAATCTAAAGAGGTCATGAGGGAAGTTGTCATCCAAGTTCTTGGATAAATTGGGCCATTTTGACCAATGGCTTGGGGTAGCCTGAGAAACACCAACTTGGAATATCTTAGAACAGTTTGAAGCTGGGTATAGTTGGGTAGTCATATCGACTTTGCTCTGTAACCCACAAGCTGCAGCGATGCGAAGCTCCTACCAATGTGTTTGCCAATCTAAGCTCTCCTTGCAGGAAGATTGAGATCTCGGAATTCTCACACAAGGCGGCATATGGTGAGGTTGATCAGTACAGCAGGTAGCAGTTCGGCCATCCCCATGCACGGTTGCATAGTGGGAGGTACCCCGGCGACTGGCCATGTTGGCTGCAGAACAAAGATCTAGATCTATGGACATACATGCATATACATATACATATTATATATACACATATATACACACATATACTATAATGTATGTATATGCACATACATATATATATATACATACATATGTACATATGTATCTACATCATATACCGTAGTAGTTCCTTCGGCCTTAAACACATGATCTTCGCCCTGGCAGGCTCCCTCGACTCGGCGTCCTTGCAGCGCCCGCTCAGTTGCTCCATTGGGAACCAGGTGAGGCTGCTGGAAGAGTCACCATTTTTGGGGTCTTTTCTAGAAAGGTGACATATATGTGACATATTGGCAATTTTTTGTGGAATTTCTATAAATTCTAGTTGAAGATCAACAGAGGACATGTACTTGGCCAATTTCCATCACTTGAGAGACCCCAGTTGCTTGTCCGTTGGTTTTCGTTTCTTGCGAAGTTAGAAGTTAGTATTATATGGGCTAGTTCAGAAATGTGTGGTTTGTGGTGATTTACTCCCAGTTTTATAGACAATCAAACTGGAAGGATGATGATCAACCATATTTTTTCGAGGCTAGGGTACAATAGTAGCTTATTTTCAGACAAAGCCAAATCTCCCCGTTTGTGGGGGGTATTGAACATCGCCCTCAGATGGCTTTTGGTGGCGATTCCCGCCAATCACTGGATGTCCAAGTGGGACATTTCACCATGGACTGATGATCTGGTGCTACAGTAAAGTCTGCTGGAGCTGTCAGGTCTCCTTTGTGATCATCAGCAGAATAGATCCCTTGAAAGAGAAATCATGATGTGGGTTATATATATATATCTCCCTATGATATCCCCATTGAATTGTCATGAATATCCTCATTTTTGTAGCATAGGTATATCCCCATCGTGGCAATTGCTCCCCATCATCATGCCATGAATATCCCCCAATTCTTGGAGACAATACACTGTTTTTCTTTGCATGTATAGCATATGTATTAACCATTGACAGATGACTTTCCCAGCAAACGCACCCTCCATTGAGTTCGGGGATTTCACAGCCTCGCCTGACAATTCGAGGAGTTCCAGGAGCCTGCCAAGATCACGGCCCAGGAGCGGTTTGTCATTTGGATTTGTTGCTAGTTACCACTATTGTGTGATATTGTGTGTATCTATTATATATATATATATATGTATGTATACATCATACATACGTACGTACGTACGTACATACGTACGTACGTACGTACATACATACATACTTATGTCTTCATGCTTCCAGGTTGAGTTTTTTATAAGTATGCATTTTGTAGATATGTGTATATATTTACTACACATGTAGGTGTGTGTATACAACCCATTTAGATGCCATTTGCCCTGTCCTCAGTTGACAAAAACATCCAATTTATCATTTTTTGCCGCCCTCCATAATTTTGAATTATATATCCATCATTGGTCACTAGGTTAAGAGCATCCAGTTCATTCCAAAGTTCACTTGGATTTAGCTGGCATTTGAAATTTACGTGCCATTCATCATTGGTTGTAAAACCATCTCATTTATCCCGATGTTTCTTGGTTTCCATCATTTCCGAGAATTGCTTTCAGGAAAAATCTGCAGGACCCCGCGTATATTTGTGTAAAAAACATGTTTTCCGATGACCAAGTACAATCAGCAACCCCCAAAACGATTGAACAAAAAAAGGAAACACATGATGTTTGTAGGATTTGACTTTCCTATTCGGGGATTGCTATGAACAACCGCCATCGTTGACCGTAGGACGGCGCCAAAAGCTCCGATCTGGCCTACGGAGCGCACCAAGCCGCCTACACGTGTGGCGTGACATCGATCCCTGGGCGTGGCATTGTTGGTGATTTATGGGGATATAATGAAATACACTGGGGGATACAGTGGTGGTATAGGATATATGTATGTATATATATATATATTATACATACATACATACATACATACATACAATGTATGTATGTATGTATGTATGTATGTATGTATGTATGTATGTATGATACATACATACATACATACATACATACATACATACATACATACATAGACATACATACATACATAGACATACATACATACATAGACATACATACATACATACATACATACATACATACATACATACATACATATATATATATATGTATATGAATCTACAAGATGTAATATGTTTGGGGTTCAAATGACGGTTTAATCAACAAGAATCAAGATTTAACGGGTATTTCACGGAGATACAATCCACTACATCCAATTTGGGTGTGTCTAAAAATCGGGGATTTAGCCCCCCAAATGGTTTTGAAAAATTGGGAAAATGATGATTAGCCAATGGATGGCACAGGGTAGCCTATGTTCAAACAAACCCATGTAAATATACAGTAATTTCACAGCTGTTTTTAGAAGTTGAACTCGGGCTGGAGTTGTCTATCGCAGTTCAAAGAGGAATTTCCACCTCCACAAGTTTTGGGGTGTTCGTAGAGACGACGCCAAAGTCTGATGAAGCAACCTTTGGCCATTGGATCTTTTAATCTATGGGGCATGTCTAGTGAAATGTCGCCTGCAAAGTGGGTTTGGGGGTTGGCACTGCTCCTAAGAGCTCAAGACACCGGCCTGACAGATGAGGCTCCTCTCAAGCACGCCTTGTGTGTGGCGAATCGCCCCGCGGCGGTGAAGGTGGGATCTGAAGGGTAGAACCGTTGGACCATTGGCTCGGATTTGCTGAAGATGATGTTTATTTTCATTGATTTTCCCAATGGACAAATTAACTATTTGGGAATCGATGGGGAATATTTTTTTGGGGGGTCTGTAAGCAAATCCAAGTTGGGTTGACCACACCAGGATCTCAAAAATCCACTTGAGGAGATGCAGGCACCAATGCTTTTTGAGAGGCCAAACCTCCATTGTCGCCATGGGTGCGCAGACACTTTGCTACTCGGCTGTGGCTTTGTGGTGAAGAATTCAGGACATGGGGATGAAGTCTCTTCAATCCAAATGCTGTGATGGAAGTGAAAGGAAGTCAAGATAAGTCAAGATTTTTGGGGATGATGCAGTTTCTGCACTTTAGGGGACCAACTGGTGTTTCACGAGAACTGGCACGAGTTTGAGGCATTGCAACAGTTGCGGGAAATCTACTACGTACAGTATGTTGAACCATTTCTTAGGTGTTCTGCTCTTGGACCCAAATGAAGTTAGGCTTCTTGTTGCATGACATTGGTGAGGGCCATTGGTGTTTTCAGCAATCTGAAGAGGAATCTTGCGACTGAGCTCTCGAAGACTTGTCCTGTTGATCCTTCCACAGCCAACATGTCCATGAACCGCAGACATTCAGCTGAAGTCTGGTATGATCCTAGCATTGAGGACCACCAGATAATTGGAATATGTTGGAATAAATAGATCGATACCATCTATGGAATCTATGGCTTGGCGTTCCAACTACGGTAGAAGTGAAACTCAAAATCTAGCGGCCCCCAGATAGATATGGAATACAGTGGATGTTCCCACCCTTTTCATGGGTTTTCCTTTTCTAGCTGTTAGGAAATGAGTTTGTTTGAGCTTACACTCATGATTCCGACAGCAAAAAATGGCAGTAGTTCAGCTGCTGAAAACTGAGCCAACAACTCTTGACACTGCTTGACCTGGGCGCGATGTTTGGCAACCACCACAGGACGGGTATGAAAGGGACATGGTGATGTCATCGGACCCTCTATTTGCAGATACAAGTGGGTTTGTCTGAAAACCTATTAAATTGACATTAAATTGCATGTTTCAATGGAGAACACGGTGGTCAAACAGTGGATTAGGATTTTGGACAAACCCAAATCACATCAAATTCCAAAGTCCAAGTGCTCAACATGGATTTACGCGAATCTTGGGAATTTACACCCAATTGACGATCATCTTAATGCTGCGCGAATCGTGGATGGTCACCAGGAGCATTGCCGGGCGAATCACACAGGCACTGCTGTCCAATGATGAGCGTGCGGAGGCGAGATCCGACTGGGTAACCGCATGAAAGATTTGGTCATGAATGATGGTATTTCTTGATATAGCCGTGGCTATATATATATATGTATCATTATATATAATGGCTCATATCCAGAGAATGAAGAGTTTCAGAGATGTACTATCCATGTGGAATTTGGGTGAGTTGGACAGAATTGTTTCAGCTTCGGCTTCTCCCTTCGATTTCTTGTGGCATGTAAGTCAGCAAAGAGATTTCCATTTTTGTCAATTCCTATGCCCGAGAATTCCATGATGAAAAAGAGATAAAAAGAGTAGAAAAATGGCAGAAGTGACTGTGATCTTTGGATCCTTTAGCCACACAATTTTTTGGGATGTCTCAAATATTGTGATTCAGGGTTTGAACATCAGCTTTGATGCTGCGAAGACTGCACAATATCCCAGGAGTGGGACGGTAATGATGATGAGGTTCCAGCTGGGTTGATGCGGAGGGTTGGATGGATTTAAGGATCACCCCAGAAGCATCATATACTGTCCATAGTGGGGGCGCTGAGAAACGCTATGAATTTACTGGTTTAGCTTACCCACAAGAAGAGATTGGCTAATTTGACGACATTCGGGAAAGATGTTGTAGGTCCAAAAACTCGGAACTCGGAGCCCTTAAACCGTAGGTCTATAACAGTCTGAAAACCAATGGGGTACTGACTGTTTAGCCATCTTGATCAAAGGACTTTTATGATAGCCGTTGAAGACCTCAAAGCCCAAGGTGATCGATCAGGTTCAGACTGAGCAGAATCCATTCACCACAGATCCGAATGGGTTTCTGACACCATCCAAAGTGTTTCCAAGCAGGCCAAAGCCGGAGATTTGATGGCTTAAGGTTCAAAACATAGTACCTAATTTTCCCACTTAAACTTGCATGCCATTGCCTAAATTGGATCATTTTGGGGTCTTCCCAATGTTTTTGACACCCAACAATAAGTATCTCCCCCTCCCCTCGCAGCCCGGAAGGTGGCCGAGGTAGCAGCCCAGAAGTCGCAGACGGATGAAGACCTGGGGCCCCTGGGGGCCCTGGGGGAGAAAACCCCCAACCGACGGCGTTTCAAGTCGGTGGTACCGCGGCCGAAAATTTGGGCCCATGGGTTTGGGGGATGGCCCTGGATGGCCCTGGATAACCCTGGATGGCCCTGGTAAATTTTGTCCCTGGCATCGGGGCTCGATTTTGCCGCCACGAAATGTGGTTAGAATTTTGACATCAAGTCCATTTTTACTGAAGGGAAGTCTATGGCGGCGCCCCAAGTGTGACCCTGGTGCCTTAGAAGATCCAAGAAGTCGGGGTCGCCTGACTAGGTACGCAAAGTGCAGGCACGATCGGGAGGGAGACCTGGTGCCTTCCCTGACTTCAAGGGTTGACATTCGAATGATTTGGGCAATAGTTCGGGCAGTAGTTCTTTGCACTTGGTACCTGTGGACAGCTTTTGAGATTTCTAGATGAAGCCAGAAAGCGCGCATTTGAGTTGGGCCAAAAATCTCAGTCCTTGCCAGGCCAAGTCAACAGCAGAAAGAGCTTTGTTGCCTCTTCCTGCCAAGGCTCTGGGAGCTGGGCTCTGAATATGGGGAGGGTCCAACTCGGGCACCGAATCTGAAGATTTTGAAGGGTTTCCAGAACACCAACATGCAGAGGTTGGGTCAACGGTGGCCTCCTGAGGGCTTCGCTGGCTCGACCCACTTCGCCAACCGCATGCGCCACGCCGCGTCCGCCTTGGTGAACCCCGCGGGAGAGTCGCCCATCTCACCTGCACCTTGGGATGCAAAGGTGGTGTTGAGATGTGTTGAGTGGGGTTTGAGCTAGGAGACTCTGAGAGAATTTACCATATATACAGTATAATTATTACATACATATGATGTATATATATAGTATACATTATATACCCGGCATGCATTTATATATGTATATATATATATACATATATATATATATGTAGTAAGTAGGTCATATGTATATATATATATATGTATACACATAAGATCATATATATATATACACATAAGATCATATATATATATACATATATATATATGATCATGTATATATATATATATATGCACATCTTACAACATATTACATGTTTATTAAATAGTTTTGCAGAGTCTCTGAGTTTCTCTCCAGGAATTCACAGCTACAGTTTTGAGTCATGCCGAGTCACTAGCGGACCGGCCCTCCCCATCTCGATCCCCCATGTGTCGCTGAGGCGTCATTGTCTGCACCAGAGGAGATTGGATCCGATTTTCGACTTGTAGAACCTCGGCAGCCAGGAATGTCTTGAAGACATGGCGAATGATGGGTCTAATGCATTCTAATGCATCATTCAGGCAGATTCCACTTGAAGTTCCACCAGGAAACATCATCTGGCTATGGCTCAGAATTATTGACTCCTAAATTCGATGGTTTACTGGGAAAATGATGGAATTTGTGGGGTCCCTTGGATTCTGCGTATCCCATGTTTGATCCAAGAGACCTACACGTTTCTTCCGTGGACAAAACGGTTCAGGACCGGCGTGGTGCTTTCGGGCAGTCTCGCGGACACTGGATGCTTCACAACATTATGTCCAGGACACGAGGCCTTGGAAAGGTCTGTGGAGGAAATCCGGCGGATGGGTCATTGAAACAGATCACCATGCCAGATGAGTGTGCACACCCTTTGAGCGATATTCGTTGATCTGTTGGTGATTTGTTCCCTTGATGTGCATGTTTGTAATTCCTTCCCCCTAATATTAAATACCACTAGAAATCCTGGTTTAGTATTGGATCTGTTCATTTTGGGGGTCCGGATGGCGGGGTGTTTAATCTTAGGGGATGGGATGATGTGAAATCAAATTAGCCAGATGCATATCATCTATGAACGTTCGCAAGCAACCCCAAATCTCCCACATCTCTTGGGATTTTGGCGCCCTGTAGGCCATGTGGGTGTGTCTGAAAGTTATGGGAAAACCCTATTCCATCATTGTTCCATCCACTGGTTGAGCATCATTCTGCCATGAAAACGGTGAGATTCTGGGGTCAATTCTTCAGTTTCAGATCAGGATATAATATTGTTGGATCCTGATTTTTAATCACAATGATCAATATGATTAATCCCCATTATCTATGATCCACGAAATGGTTGATTCTATAGACAAAATACTGTGGGAATGGCAATGGATCACCGATCAACACCTAGTATACTCTATTGTACCATATTTGTGGGGAATGAACCAGAAGTACTAGCTATTTTGGTGCTCACAACCGTACCAGGGTTTTGACCCATCGCTATGTTTGTTTCTTTATTAAAACCCCCAATCCATGTTTCAGTTGATGAGATCATACAATCACATCCCCCATTATTTTGCCACACCACAAAATGGCATTCATGATTGTGCGATTACAAAAGTTACAGGGATTGGCACTATTGTTGCTTCAAAAAACACTTTCTTTGAGTGATCCCCACCAAGTGACATTCTATCTGACATTTCATCAGGCATTTTACCCGAAATTCTATCCGGCATTCTTTCTGGCATTCTATCTGACATATATTCCGACATTCTATTTGGCATCTATTCTGGCATTCTTTCTGGCGGGCCTTCGGGCCCATGCGTGCCCTACTGCATCTCGGGCCCATCGGCGCCCACAGTCGCGAAGAGCTGGCAGAAAAAGAAGGACGCGGAGGAGAGGAGTGGAGGAGAAGAGGAGAAGAGGAGAAGAGGAAGAGGAGAAGGAAGAGGAAGGAGTTGCAACTTTGTTAAAATCTACAGACCCTCACCTGGCAGATGGGGAAAAAATGGTGGAAACATAAGAAACCATCCCAAATAATCTAATTCTCCCCCCAGAAAAACAAAATGATGCCTCCCTATGATTTTCCCACTGATTTCTCTGGGTCCAGGCAGAGATGGCTCTTGCTCGGATACGTTGGCGGAGGTGAGCACCCTGCTGCTGGAGGCGCCGATATTGCCATGTGAAAGCACAAGTTGGGGATACTTGGGGTTCGTTTATGGCGGTTTAATTTTGGACAATAATATGATATAATGTAATGAGTATTTATGGATGTTGAATGATATTTACGGATGTTTATAAATATTGGCAGAAGCAGAAGCTGCAAGGGCACATGACGCAAACTGTTGATGCGAAATGGACAATGGACAATGACTGGTTGATGGTTTCAAATCTATGTTTCCCATTGGCACACCGCTGGGATGATTGAACCCCATGGACAAGAGAGGTAGCTTCCGAAAGTTGGCTCAACCACCAACCAGACTGCTGGTGTTTCTGGAGGATTGGTATCATACCTTCTTGGATGCCAAGATCAGCAAGCAGCTTTGTCCCTCGGCTGATGTGTATAGGCCCAGCACTTCTACCTGCAAAGACGTTGTGCTGGTGATCTATTTGTTTGCTTATGTTGGCCATCATAGCGGTGCAAACCTCCTATTTATCGGCACGGTAGTGGCTTTCAGTGGCATGTGTGGCGGCCGCAGCACATGCGCTAAAAGGGCCAAGCACTCGGGTTGACAATCCACGGCAGTTCATCCACAGGACTCGAAAAAATTGCTGTACTCGAAGAATTTGCTGCTCGAATGTGGGTTTGTCTGAACATATGCTGCCCCTAAATCCATTGGTGAATCATCATAATCCCTGATTAAATGGCCATTTACATTGTGTAGACTATACGATAATCCATTTTCAGACAAAACCATGTGGACAAACATGGACAGACCAAGGTTGTTTCTTGGTGCTCTACGTTTTTCTTTTCTGGGTGTACGCCTTTCTTTACCTCGCCATCAGCAACTTGGATAACTTCGTCGCGGGAATGGCAAGGGAATGGTTTCTGAAGGAAACCAAGGACCCAATAAGCCAATAGGAAACCATAGATATCAAACGATGGTCGTTTTATGGTCGTTTTACGCTTGTTCTATGGTCGTTTTACTACGAGTACTTGAAGATAATTGCAGGTGAGACTCCGTGCAAGACATTGGAAGCCAAACGCACTTTTCCACGTTTTGGAGGTTTGCCATCCCTGTTTTCACCCAAACTTCCAGCCAGGTAAGCACTGCAACTTGCAGCTGGAGGGGCACCTGGTGAAAGCGTTCCTTGGACAAGACCACCAGGTACCTGGTGCCACCACTTTCCATGATGGGATCCCAAGAGTTAAATTGATGGCAGATGGCTGCATTTCTGCTCTCAATAGTGCCAGTCTTTAATGCCAGTTTTGCCTTGCAAGACCTACCACATTGTTTTTTTGTGTACTACTTAATGTAGTTGCAAGGATGCCACCAGCAAGGGTGAGGTTCTGGTTCTTGCTTGGCGGTGTGAGAAGTTCCGAAAGGCGATGAAGTGCCAAGGTATTTGTTGTCTCTGGAGACAATGATGACCATTGGCTATGGAGTCCCCGATCCCTACATGAATGGTTGCTGGCAGGGTCCCTTTGTGCCTTTGCTAAAAATAAGAAAGAAGGCTTGATGTGAACGTTCCATGTGGTTTGGGCCTATGGCAGGTTGTGCCAGCATCTCCGCTTTTGAGCTTCACTCTCTCTCTCTCTCTCTCTCCCCGTCTCTCTTGATCCATGGAAGGATGTTCTAGAATTCATCGGGCGTTTCTGTTCCATCAGATTTGAAGCTCCACTTGCAAGCCTGCTGAGGCACGTTTGATGGTGCTTTTAACAGCCTAACCAAACAGCCTCCAAACAAAGTACCACAGAGCTCAGCTCCGAACAAGTGATGTGACAAAGAGATGAGATGACACTTGTCCCTGAGATGAAATGATAAGCATCCCGTCGATGCCCTGCTCTTTCCAGTTTGCGGTTACTTTCACTGCTGAACCGCTTAGGTGCTCACAACACAAGTTTTGGTGAACTTGATTTTAAGCGCCATCCTCATTGGCGTCATTTTTCAGGCAGTTGGGGCAGTTGGCTAGAACGAGACATCACCGGGCCAAGTTGCTTTTGGATCTTGAAGTCCAGTTTCATCTATAGGACTGGTCCTATTCTTGAAGGGTGATGGAGGGAATCCCCTCAACACACAGACCCTCAAGCCACATCCTGCCTTTCTGTGCGAGTGCACAGGGCATCGCCCGGCCACAGTCGAGGGCTTGCACCATCCTGTGTAGCCAAAAAGCCATCATCAGCGTCTTGGCCGATTTAGGCCTCTGGAGATCTGTGTGGAATCATTGTTTGGATGCCTGCTGAACAGTTGGCATCCCGGAGGGTGAGTCCCGCCAATTCACAGCAATTCACATAACAACTGTACAAGCCATGGCCGATCAGGCAAATTTGAGGAATATTGGACCCCTGGTTTTCAATTCTCCAGCTATCCCCGGATCCCGCAGCATACTCCATCGAATGATGAATTTTCCCTCTGGCAGCCATCTTGGGTTTGGGACCTCCTGCCCATCTTTCAACATACTCCTACGCTTCATCGTGGGTCTATCTCGATTTTTATTCCAAGGTAAGGCTTGTTGATCTTGTTGGTCTCGAATCACCATTACATCATCCATCAATTTGCCCATCTACTTACTGTCTCCTGTTTCCTTTAACATATGGCTCCCCGTGTCCAAGCATTGGGGGACCCCGTGATGCCCATTCATCATTTCCCATCTACTAGTTTGCTCATATTTTGGGGGGGTAAATTCCAGACCAAGCAATCGTTAGGATGCATCGATGGTGCCTACTACTTCATGTTCCGGGTGTGCGACCTCCGGTCCCAGCATGCACTGGTGGAGCCTCATATCAGATGTTACTGCGTGGAACAGAGCGACATCCGAGGTGCAAGTTGGTGGTCGGGGGTTGGTAGGGGTTGGTAGGGGTTGGTAGGGGTTGGTGGGGGTGGGTGGAGGTTGGGCTGGGTTGGGCGGTTGGGTGAAGGTCTCCCAGAGGTCGAGAAACGCGCATTTTGACTGTTGATGAGTCCTTTCCTGGCTGCTTCCATGTGCTCTGTAATAAGCTTGGCAGGTTTTGAAACCACACAGATGCGGCTTTTGCAGCCTGACGATGAGCTACTATGATGCAATGGGAGGGACTTAACCACTTGGCAATTGTTCCAAAATTGGACATGGGAGTACAGATCCGCAGTCTTCCAACACACAATAAGCAGGGGCCGGTATGGGCCGGTATACGCAATCTATCTACAGCACAGGTTGTTTTGACATGTGAGACCCCTGTTTCGCTTGGGCCCACCCTTGCGAACCCGAGACAGAAGTTCGCATCAAGTTGAGACCGGAAAAAGCATTATAATTAACATTATAATATATTATAATTAACTACAGAACCACCTCAATTAAAAAACAAGATGCAGCCCACGAACCCGAATGCTCACACGAACCTTCTTGACACTCCTGACATGACACTCTTGGGAAGACACTCCTGGGAGACACT